>NMRA01000884.1:0-13449 GCA_002633005.1 Phoronis australis
CCTGGAGAGTGATTGGTTAAATTTTGTGTTTGAAGACTATTTTCTAGGCTCTGTATCTAAGTCAGGAAGTTTTACATATCAGTGTTGTATAAACAGCACGATAAATATCCAGCAAGTTGAGTTGTCTTATACAGATAGGTTTTACCCGTCTGTTATTAAAATTTTTTGTCTTTATTGCAGAGTGTGCCTTCAACAATCGTTGGATAAGGAAGGCTACCCAGACAACGCAACGTACGCACTTACGAACTGCAGCTCATGAACCTATGAATTCAGTTATCTGTGCTCAGAAACGCACGTTTGTAGTCACAAAACATGGATTATTTGCCTGTGAAGCTACGTGAGCAGATCTAGCTAAAGAAGATTAAGTGGCTTGTGGTCTACCATAGGGCCCTTTCACATTGACTTAACTCTCGTCTGAGTGGAGCATCGGCGTACACTGCAAAGTTAACTGGACCTTGTCCTTCATTCTGGCTTCGGTCGTTAATGAACTTCGAAGTAAACAGTAGGTGACGCTGTCGTGATCGAAGGTATCGCAAGGTAGCACTGCACGCTAAGATGTGACAACTTGGGAACATTTACATGTGTTAATTGACATAAAACTTATTTTTAAATTGACTGGTGATTATTATAGGTTCCATATTCGTTGATAATCGGTAGTGTGATGATACGTTAACAATTACTATTGTCACCGGCCTGGCAATAACTTCCATAGGACTGAAGTTGATCGTTTATACTGCGTGGCAGCGTTGATGCTAAGCAATTATATCCACCTGTTTAGTGCGAAGTTAACTGGCGCTGTTAACTTCCTTCCAGGACCAAAGTTTAAGCGTTCATACTGACATTAACTCCCAAAAACTTCGACATGTCGATGTTAGTATGAAAGGCCCTATATGTGCATGAAGTTCAGTAGCTTTAAATTAAAGGAAAAAGAATATTTTTGTGGTCGAATGTCTAAGTTTTCTAATATCCATCTTGTATAAGCAGGTTGTACTTAGGGTTACTCTTAGTGAAACTTGTTCGCACCATGGAGTGTATTGGATTTACTGTTATTATGACTGTCAACAAAACGAAACTTTGACTTTTAAATTGATATTTTTAAGGTTGAAAACAATTATAGGTGATTCTAGGCATTATTTCTAGCATAAGGATTGTATTTCCCAAAATCAGACCTGTGGCCATTGTTGATAAACTTCTAGTTACCTGTTACGTTTCATGTTCTGCTTTTGTCTCTGCGGATATTCTTGGATTTTGCATATTAAGTGATTTGTTATTCTTGGTGTCATTGCTGTAATTTTAGTTGAAAATGTCTGCTGTTGAAACGTAGACTTTTGTTGTAGTCCTTCCTGGCTATGTAATCACATTTTCTTTGGTTGTGTTTCATGATTTGGTAGTGATTTCTCTGTTTGTACATTCCATTTTGCTCCCTCAGTTATCGCATAATTGTCATAGACTGAGAACGATTCAAATATGAATATATTATTAGCCTCATTTAGTTTTCACTGCATTGTATGCATGACACTTGATGAACTGATTTTTGAAATGTTTTTGGTTTTTTAGATTTTGATATTTCACTTATGTTCACTTATTTTAAGGAACTAGTGTATTTTAGGAAGAGCATTTTATTTTCTGCAATTATTCGCTGTTAATGAAATGTTAATAGAAGTCTAGTTTGTTAAATCTTTATGAGAATCATTAAATTTGTTACTGTACTCCACTCTTGTTTTAGTGAAAGTCGAAATTTTTGAATGTCTGTCCTATTGAAACTTATTTCTTTTAGAAAACTTCAGTTTTCAAAAGTTAGTTCCTTGAAAACTTATGTTTTGATGACTTATGTTTGTTACTAAAAATTTTTTCCAAAACTTAAGTTTTTCAAAAACTTAAGTGTATAAAACTTAAGTTTTCCAAAAACTTAAGTATTTTGGAACAAGTTTTTTGGAACGAACTTAAGTTTTTAAAAAACTTAAGGTTTTAGAACTTAAGTTTTTGAAAAACTTAAGTTTTCAGAACTTAAGTTTTTGAAAAACTTAAGTTTTCAAAACTTAAGTTTTTGAAAAACTTAAGTTTTTTGAAAACTTAAGTTTTTTAAAAACTTAAGTTCGTTCCAAAAAACTTGTTCCAAAATACTTCAGTTTTCGCCAAAAACTTAAGTTTTCGGGAATGAAAACTTAAGTTTTTCAGACCAAAAACTTAAGTTTTTCGATGAAAACTTAAGTTCATTTTTGTAAGGGTTGTGTTAAAGTAACCAAGCAGCAAATCTCTTGGTTGCACTTACAGTTTTCTTGACAGTGTTAATATTTTTTTTCGGTTGATGAAATCTTTTGCTTTCCTTGCCATCACTTCGAATTTCTCATTTTGCTTTTCCTGATGCACCGCCTCAAATACCTGTGCATAGCCTTGGATCGCACTTTGAGCTTCAAGGAGCTTGCCGACAGCTTGGTGAAAAGGTGTGCAAAAGACTCTCGGCTCTTAAGACGATGGCAAAAGCTAAAATGGAACAACGATTACTGCTGCTGTTATTTAAGGCTCTTGTGTTGGCTGTCATGGACTATGGCTTTGGGATAACAACTATGTCACAGATCCAGCTATCCAAAATTGAAAAAAATCAGAATGAAGGTATGAGGGTAGTCTCGGGCTGCACTAAAAACACATCAACTGATGCAATGCGCCATTTTCTTGGATTACCATGCATCACACAGCGACATAGGTACGCCCAAGTGAATGCACTGTTCCGAGTAGCATCTGACAAAGACCGCCTGCTGCACAAAGAAATAGGAGTAGATAAGGATAGCCGACTGAAACGCGGACGATCTTGGATGGGTCAGGCGGAAGATACGGTTGCTTCGGTGTGCAGGACTGGAAGCATAAGGAGAGACAATGAGTGGATACCTACATGTATTAGGGACACAATAACTAATTGCACAAAGGTTGTCATCACACTGGGACGGGAATGCCGAGAACGCAGTGGAATAGTTGTGAACACTGAGGTCTGTGCACTCATTGAGGAGAACAGCAAACCAACGGATGCCATTATCTTCACAGATGGGTCAGTCGTCAGGGGTGTCAAATCAGGCTGGGGATTCACAGCACGCGCGAGAGGTCGATGTGTTGCAGAGCAAAGTGGTGCATACTTGATGATAACCAGCAGCATGTGGATGGAAGAGGAGGCAGCCACAGCAGCTCTCGAATGGCTCCGCACCACCAACTACACAGGGGCAGTGATTGCTACGGACTCGCAGAGCATGCTAACCACAATCAAGAGTGGCTTCATTAAAACAGAATGGAAGGATGCAATAGAAGGAAGCAGGCTGAAACACCTGGTGTGGTTGTTTACCCCTGGACATGCTGGAATGTCGGGGAATGAAAGTGCAAATGACCTGGCAGGAAAGGCAGAAATTTTGGAAGATGTCATTGGAGCGAGAAGGATGTTTTGATGGCACTGAAAGACCAGGAGATTGAGGCTCCCTCAGAAAGCACCAACCTGGAAAGACTAACTGAGCTTCATGTTTTCAGAGGAAGCGGCATCAGAACCACCTTACGTGGAGAAAGTAGATACGGATTAACCAGCTCAACATGGGAACCATCAGCAGTCTGACTCTTTCTTAGCTGCTGCACTTTCTGCTGAGCACTTGTGGACCTGTCCAATGTGCAGTGATGTCTGTCCCTGAGACAATGACAATGACAATGATGCACCTCCTGTTCTTCTAATTCAATCAACTCCTGAATTTCAGGATAATCGTATTTTAAATTGAACATTTCAAGATTAAAACTCATTTGTTGCCGACTGGGCTACTGTAGTTAAAGCGTCTGAGTTGTAGACGCTGTATTTCAGCAAACAAAACGGACTACAAAAGTGTCATATAATGAACAATTTTGTACCAGATGTTATAATTGGGACCTTATTGCATGTTGATTGTTACTTATAATGCTGCAGTTTCATCACTTAAAACCGTATTTTGGGAAACTTTGACGATAGATTTGGTCACCAACGCCCTAGACCACATTGACCTAATTTTGTACTTCCACTTTTGAGTTCAGAGGTCACTGTTAAAAGTGTGCGTGAGGTGAATATGGAAAACATTTTTACATGACCATATTTCCCACGACTGATTCAACGAGTATGGGATAAATAAACATGTAAAATTTTGGATGAATGCGTGACTAAATTCTTAACAGCAACTGTGAGGAATCCATAGTTTAAATCTTTGTTTTGATAGCTTCATGATTTGAATCGTTGAAACTATTTCCCTGCTGGTTTAAGTAGTCATTTAAGTAACCCCTTGCTTTTTGAAGTTGCTATTACATGCTGCTATTCTTCACAATTTGGTAACACTCTTGGTTTTTAGTATTAAACATATTTTTAAACCTGTCAGGTATGCGAAATAATAATTATTTATTAATTAAATTATTTATCGTTAGCTTTTGGTGAAATCATACACCATCTAGAGCTGATAAAGGGCTTTCTAATGATATGACTACTAAACAATTCGATTGAAAAACAGCGCAAGTGCGAAACGTTTTAGTGGTAGCTAATTCCATAGTAAGAACCAACATCGGAACAAACGAATATAAACAAATGCCACGCATGCGCTGCGCAACCCCACCAGCGCGAAATCGAAGCTGGCATTCCAGGGATTCTATGGTTGTCAAAAGGACACACTGATAAATTATGACATTTATTTTCAACAACATTTAAGTCACGACAAGTGCACACCCTTTGTGCACGTACACTACAGGGCCCTTTTTTCTACTTACTGTCGACACAAAATTTTATTGGACATTTTTGAATCTGGCCAAGCTCGATAACTGAACAAACATTTCAACGAGGCAGTTAACATTCAATTACCTGATCATTCTTTAACAATCGATATACATCAAGATTAGTTTTATCCAACTGTTCTCCATTCCAATATTGTTATGCTATCTCTTAACACCTTTATCGAAATTCGTTTGCAAAAATCTCCTCGTCAGCTATGTTTGTATTTAATATATACACAAAACGTAGCGAGAGTTGGATAGATGACGTAATATCCCACTCGACATTATTCTGCGGGTACGCAGAATAATGTCGAGTGGGTTATTACTTCATCTACGCCAATCGAGATACATTTTGTGTTAAACCCAAACGATTTGAATTCCTAAGTTTCTTTCATTTTGTCGGTAGATTTTTTAAATACTTCACTCAGACTGTTCACGTGGCGGATCACATCCTATATGTACATGTATGCAGTTGCGTGTTCTAGGCGTATGCGCAATTCTCTTCAGGCGTTGCAAGTCGTGCGTCACGTCACGTTAGAAATTGATTGCGGACTTTCAGTGATAGTTTACTTCAATCCAACTTCACCACGGCAACTAGCGTTTTTATCAACTCTCCCTGTTTAGCGCCATGTTAATAATGAAGCTTAGTGTGAGTACACCGTTGTTGTGGCATGTCTTCGGAATATGATACGCAATGCCATATTGACGGATTTTCGTATCTCGGGATAGGAATACGTGTATAGAAGTGGGTTGAACGCCGAATTGACATAGGTGATGTTCACGAAGACGTAATCAAAGTACTGAATGGTAGGTGTGTAGTTTTGTGTTATCGGTAACGCCTTGAAGACAGCGGTAGGCATCATGCACGCAGTGAACGTGCCAAGAATTAAGAACGTTCCCTTTGCAATTTTGATCTTATTCAAGACTGCAGTGTTGACAGGATGTACCACATTTCGCGATCGGCAAGCCTTGTACGCGACATATCCGTGACAAACATAACTGACGAACAATGTTAAGACACCAAAAACCATCGAAAGGATGAGTCTCATAGTTCTGGGCACCAGGTTGTAAGTGCAGTTATCCGTGAAGGGGTTGTAAGGCGTGTCGGTGATTACGGGGATAAGACACGACGCCCCAAGAACACTGGTGCACAAGAGGCAACCGCCAATAACATACAAAGTGTTTCTTTCCGGACTTGAAGCTGTATGGTGAAAAAGAGGGAAAGCTATGCTGACAAATCGATCCAAAGAAATAAGCATGACGAAGACGTAGGAGCAAATTACTGGTATGACATTGACAAAAATGAGGAACATACAACCTGACATAGTCGAGTCCAACCCACTCGGCGTTCCACTGTCTGTCCATAACACCCGAACAACCACCTTACGCCATATGTCTGTGGGTATGACTACCGCTCCGACCAAAAAGTCAGTTACTGCAAGGCCAACGGTAAAAACGTTGTAAGACTTTTTCCAGAGTTTGTACTTGAAAATGCAGTAAATCGTCAATCCATTGCTGAATGATATGAAAAAAATCCACAATACTTGTACAGCGACAACTGCGCCTTTAAAGTACATAGATACCTGGTTGTCAAGAAACCAAAAAGTTGTATTTTCGGACGAATTCATGGTTGCTAAAGTAACACACTATCTTCCTGGAAAGTAGTGAGAAAACGACTGCGCTGATAAATTGTCTCTTTCGAATGTAATTGTTACTTCAGTCCATGCGGTGATTGTTCTTCTTGTCACTTTCCCACGTATCTGCTATATTCTCAGATTGTCTCAAAATTGATGCGGTGACATGAGTGACGGGAATAATTACACCGTACGGCATTGGTTTGTTATACCAGTAAGTTGTACATCGTTTCAAGAAATCAACCGGCAACGCTAAACTCAAAGCTTGTCGCTTAGCGCCTTAACAGAAGAGGTGACGTTTTTCTGATGCCGTGCGCATTGTATGGTTGACGTCATCCGCATACGGGCTACCGCATTTGAGGTCCACTTGCATGTATTTCCATGAGAACTCTCTTTTGTATACAGTAAAATGTAACGTACATGTAGTTACATGAATTTCCTAGACAAGCTTATGATCGGCTACCCAGCCACAATCATGTTTTCATGAAAATGACCAATGAGATAAATTAAGGAGAATTAAACTCACGTGGTTTATGATGAGCAGATGGGTGCACCGCATTGGTCGGCGGTGAAGGGAGTCGAGCTGCTAGTGTACTGTGCAGCATTTAACTTATCTGCGGAAATTTTAGAGTGGGAGAACCAAAGCGACAAAACATCACATGTCGTAGGTAATTATCTCGGTGGTGTCATTTTTACTGCTTGGTGTATGTCATTTGGTTGAAAATTGACATAATTGATTCATATGATAGCTAATGCGGAATTGTGCACTGTCTGAGTACATGTATGTGCATTGTGACACTACGCGAAGTCTTTATGGTCAACTTGAAGCTGCCAGATGTCCTTTGAATTCAATCAAATTCCCCATTTCACAATTCAGCATGTCACGTATCGTTAAGGTACACGCATGAGCAACCAGTGTTGCCATTGTCACAATAAAGACTTTGTTAAGTACCAGTAGATTTCAGTGACTACTCACCTAGGTGTTAGACTTCGAAGATCAGAGGGAGTGCACTGTAAGTAGAACTACTTCCTTTCAATTCTCTTGAGTTTCCTATCGTTAATTTCGGGGTACAGTCAGTACTAATTAGCAGTTTTCTCAACACTAAAGTTCTAATCTGGCTGAGGTCACTTAAACGGAACTGGGGACTAAAGGGTTAACTTTGGTTTAAACGGAAAGGATTAAATGAATGGGACGAAAATCCCGATGATTGAAATTTATGAACTTTTTGGCTCGGTATTATGCCGTGGATGCATAAACTGACTTGAGTATTTTCAGGCACTCATCCTGAGGTTTCTAGAGGATGTGCATAAAAGAAGAGTAGGCGGGTCTCTATTCAAAATGGCTGCCGTTAGGTACTGAAAATTGATTCCCTGGGCGCCATTTTGAAGAGAAAGTCATCGACTTTTGCTGGAATTCGGAAATCCGGTTCCGCAGTTATTGTTGCATTATTGTAATGAAGGAAACTGCTTATGCCTGTCAATTTTCAGACACTCTGGACAAAATTACGTGTTGTCTAGTGAACCCCCCATCCATAGATGTTAAGAATGTTTAGTTGTATCCGACTAATCCCAACCTATCCTGCCAACGCCATGCCCACTGTTGTCCTTCAACGCAGTTTAGTTGAAATTACATGTATTTGTACCAATTAATTTATCTATCAAAGAAACAACAGTTTGAATGAACAAATTAAATAAACCACTTCTCAAAAATTAAAGTCACTGTAAACGAAAGAGTGTGATAGCGGCAAACCCTCTCTCCAAAAACGGAACCAGTTTCATCGATACATATCACACATTTACTAGTACATTGTAAAGAAACCATTTCTGTATTAGCATATTTCTTCCAAGGGGCAATGTGAATGAAAATGTTTTAACCAAAAACCAATTTAAACACTTCTAATAAGTTGCCAGTACCTAGAAAAAAATCTAGTCATAAATATCAAAATTTCTATTGGTATTCTTGTAACACTTTCTGGCGAATTTTAATGTTATGAAATCTTAAAATGGTAACGTAATAAGGTTTTGCAAAGCAATGGACTGAATAAGAAGCTGCAGCTGAAAGTACATTTATACAAGACTCAAAGGGTACTCCAAACATTCAATTAAAGAAGCTTGCAACACCTCTCAGATCGTATTCATCATACGAGAATCGTGGGGCGATGACTTACGCCGCATTGTGCAATCATAAAAAGCAAAGAGGTACTACTATTAAAATAACTCCCTGGTAAAGAAACAACAAACTGCAGGACGCACATCAACCTATCTAGTCAGAAAAATCAATGTCCGCTGTGTTCTCTTCACTAGGAACAGGAACATCATAATCATAAATATCTATAGTAAAATGTCACTAAATGAGGAAACAAAATGGCTAACAAATGAATTCTACTTGATCAAATTTTATTTAAAACTCCTCTGACAAAAGTCCATGTCGCCCACATAGGCACAGATATAATGGCCTCCGTAGCAGTAGGCGATGTCTCATGCTCATCAGTCTCAAATAGGCGCCGCTTCACTGGCCTAGCTGCAGTATCTGTTACCGATTTACTATACTCCGCCAACCCAACGCCGTAAGTTTCCAATTTCGACCGTACCTCCTCTGCCTCTTCAGACCAATGACACGTTACATCTTGTAATCTAAAAATTACATAAAGTTTTCAATCGCTTAAACTTGCTGTCAAAAGATAACTGAGTCTGAGTTCCCTATACTCACACCAACTACTTGTATAACAACTACTACCGGAAACAAGGAAACAGATCTTAATCCATTACGAGCTGGTCTATTCCTTAATTCTCAAAAAATCAACATACTTTTCAATACATGTCATTTTTTTTGTAAATGTGTATTCTTAGATTGTATAAGTCATTATTTCTTAAATGTCCTATCAACAGAATAGATCGTTTCCATCACTTCCATGCCCTTGATACAAATATTGATGTCACCTCCATTTACCACACCTTACCTACATGTAATAATAAACGTGCTTCATACTGTATTTACTTTATGGTTCACATCATCTTAACTTAGATCTGGATATTTTTCCGATTAATTATCCACTTTCATTTATAATAATGAACTGAAATTTTTATTACTTAACAGCCTCATTGATATAGCTTTTCTGTGCTTTTGTTTTTAAGTGTGCTTGTCTGTGTTTTTGCAAATAAACGTATTATGCTGTTTTTACTATAGGAATTGCCTCTTGTGAGTTTTATATCTTTAAGAAATCATTTATTTTATATTGATTGTTATTATAATTTTTAATCTGCGTGCGGGCAGTGACTGTACCACTTTTTGTTCAATTTCTTAAGATCAAATGAACTGTTATCTAGTAAAAAAATCTGTTTCCGTGTCTAGTTTTAGTACTCGCAACCGTGCTCACCGTGGGGGAACAAACTAGACTCGCTGCTTCCCTACTTGTCTTCCAAGCACGCAGATACATGTACATGTGCATGTATCACGCAGTAGCTCGCGCTTTAGCATTGGTTGATGTAACCTCGGCAGTCATTGGTTAACTTTGCAACACCCTGAAAAAATTGCGGATTATGAACGATTTTTAGCCTTGTCATGCAAGTGGCGTAGCAGCCACTATTTCGTTTCTGCAGTAACGGTTTAATAGCCACTTGCTTGAAGCACACACATGTGCAATAAATACATACAATTTATCCAGCCCAATTAACCGTGTGTAATTCATACTGTATAAATACAAGACAGTATCGTAAACAAAAGTCATGGACAGTAGAAAGATGCAATCCGAAAAGGCGCAACCACAAGTTCTGTGATTCAAGTTTCCTGACCATAAACTTTAAGCACCGATTCTTCTGTACAGCAGACCACCTTTACACTTCCTCCGCCAGTCATGCCAGTTTGTTTGTGTAAAGCGCTGCCAGTTGAGAATTCGACCTGCCAGTCAGAAACGTCGAGGAAAATTAAGTGATACCTGCATGTTGACTACTGACCACCCATTCAGGGAACCAGTGGGCATACTAGACAGATCTATACGGCCAATCGGAGGTTCAAAAGTCAAGTTTTTACCAATCCGTTTTTTGATTTGATGTTGAGACTTGTGTTTCAGTACTACTTTAGTAGAGCATGCATGGGCGGAGGAAGGGGCGCAGATAGAGGGGCGAGCGACCATTTATGAAGCTGTGGTGGTGCCCTAATTAAGAAGTAGTGGAATAAGCTACCATCCACAGACGTCCTCCTCTTTCCTAGTTTCCGGACTGTTCTGGTACCCCACAACCCTCGACCCACGACCCCCTCGACCCACAACCCCCACGACCCGTGACCCAACATCCCCTCGACCCCCAACCTGTGGCTGTGGCAATAGAGGTACATGTATCTGTGCGCCTTTTTACATATTTCATAATCTTATAACGTCGGTTGGTAACTTTCAAATAAAGCATCCCTTTACATGCGAGTCTGCTCTGGCTGAGTTCTGGTGATTAAAAACAGAAAGTGGCGTGAGAACGCCGATGGTCTTGAATAGTGCATTGTCAGCGCGCTATCGTTGTCACAAAAATAGTTCTACGAGCGGCTAATAAACGTAGGGAGAAAGTGCGTAAACTTGAATGTACATACATGCAAACTCGTAATTATTCTTATTATTTGCCTTATATTGTACACTCGTTTACAATACACTCCACATAACGTTGAAATACATTTTAATTAACAGTTAGTTTTTTTTCAAACTGTATTAACTGGTGGTTCCTCGAATTCTAAGCAAAAATGTCGAATCGGCAATTCACTGAAGAGCAGGCGAGACGATTACACTCTGCCGGAATCGATATATGAAAGGTTGGTAGTTTTTTTTTTGATTTGGTCGTGTTGTTTGTTTTCTGTTTTTAGTTTTCAAGCTTTCGAATCGACTGCCCTAATTACAAAAAAGAGGGAAAAGCTGAGCTCACGGCCCAACTCATTGGTCCTACAAGTCAGCGCTTGTTCTATGTTCAGATCGGGTAGAGCTTGTGTAGACTGGATCGAAGGCGCTGTGTGTCGTGGGTCAATGGTGTCGAGGGTCGTGAGTCGTGGGTCGAAGTACGTGTGGATCGAGGGGGTCGTGGGTCAAGGGGTGTGGGGGTCGAGGGGGTCGAGTGGATTTCAGAACAATCCCAGGTTTCCTAAGTGAAATTTAATGTTTGTGTAAAAAGGGCTTAAGCTTTTTGATGAATTTGCCTGGATGGTGGTTATGGGAGTCCACTCACAGGCTTTTTCTGAATCGGATATTGATCGGACTGGAGGTACTGTCTGTGAGGTTTCGGGCTGAAGGTGTCCCAAAACTGATTCTCCTTCATCTACATGTACAGGTAAGCCTAGGAACATGTGCCTGATTTTTGCCACAACGTGACACCTGTTACAATTTCGTCTAGTATTGTATCAAGATCTCCTTGAATTATTTTTCGGCGTAGTGCGTATATGTACACGTATGTAGAGCTGGTAACTGTGTGACGGCTTAGCTTAGTGAAACACTGACTGATTGGAGCATGACTGGTCATTCCTTCCACTGCGCAAAGACCAGTTAAGACAGATGTGAAAGTTGCATTGGTTTTTCAGGGTGCTGGAGTTCCAGTCCTATCTGACGACAGTTTATGTTTTTTTCATTGGTTGTTTGCCCACATCGGCTTTACGTCTAGCCAGCTAGGCAATATTTTGACATGGGCAACACTTGTTCCCTTAAAGCTGTCTTCGTTGACCGACTCCATCAAGATTTGTAACTGTCAACAGCATTACACACCAGAGAGCACGATTACAGACAATGCGTTTCGCTTGATCAACCCAGTGTTGTTGGGGGTATTGCGGCGTACAGTAGTGCTGGTGAGATGACATGACAAAAAGCCGCCACGAAGTTATTGCGTTCTACGAGTAGCCATAGCAAATTGTATTGCGCATAAAACGATATACATGTAGCTTTATATCATGAACTTTTTATATAGGCAGGGAATCACTCACGTGAGTGCGCTTTTTATTTTTAGAAAGGTTGAATGAGGTTTATTTTGAAGTTAAGACTATTAGTTTTGTCACAGATCCTTACTACAATTAGGTTGAGCAAATCACTGCTGAATAAAATTGCCAAGTTTTATATTATCTGCAACTTACTATAAAAAGTAATTTTAGTCAGATAGCTCACACCAGTCTCTGGAAACCAAACCAATTACCAGGTTAGCAAATAATAACCAATTGGACAAACCCTAGCTGGGATTATTCAAGAACACCAGGGCCCAGTTGCATAAAAATTACACGCCGTATAGCAACAATCCCATTAGCACTCGTCGGCGTTGTTATTGTTGAACAATGCATTTGACGTCACGCAACAATCAAACTTATCCAGCGAATAATTTTGAGGTTCATTTTTTGCAACTCAGAGGAGGATACATATAGATTATTACATGGCGAAGTCGTTATCCCCCGTTATCTAGAGCCCGAGTGAACTTTGGAGAATTATCGCCCGAGGGGCGTCAGCCCCGAGGGTGATAATTCTCCAAAATCCACGAGGGCTCTAGATAAGGGGGATAACGGCTGAGAACATGTAATAATCTATTTATACCACATACTAAACGAGAAACATTGCAATGAATCGATTTACCTTTTCTGACTCTCCTCGGCTTTGTAACTACTTTCTATGTCAGAGGCCCCAGGTCGGAGGTCGTGACCTTTTAAGAAAAGCCGGGCTATTTTTGTCAAATAATGCTTTTACTCAAAACCAATTGAAAACTTAAATATAATAGAAATAAACTGAATTTATAAATTAACGTTTACCAACTATTATAGCTTAAAACACGATTTTTTCACGCTAAGCTTCGACCGGGAAATTATCGTCTGCTAAAGTAGGTTACCACTGGTAACTGAATATAATTTTCAAGCCAAAGATCCTGACGACACGATACCCGCATTCAAACTGGAGATCGGTGATTTACAAGTAAGAGGACATGAGAGAAATATTTCATTGAATTAAGATATCATTTTTATGGAAATTATGTGTCTTATTTTCCGTAGCGTATACGTACAGTACAATGCGGTTTGTTGAACGTGCGATTATTGCGCGTGCTCATTTAAGTATTCTATTTT
>NMRA01000884.1:15217-110219 GCA_002633005.1 Phoronis australis
GCACCATCGTTCGCCAGTTTTTCTCGTAACGAGACAGAACACATGTTTATTTCCGGACTAACAGTACAGGTCTTCGTTCTTAAACAACTTGAGGCTGCTGTTACGCGATCATCTGATATTCAAGTTTTTACGCCCCGTCGGTGCTCCTTAATTATGCTCTTGAATATTTGAAAATTGTCTAAACCCCTCTATACGCACCACACTTTTTCGTATACGACTTTTCGTATGCTAAAAAAGGTGTGTGTAAGCAGATGTTCCAACAAAAATTTTTGCTGGTCTCATGACTCATACCCAGATGTGCACAATATGGTTTCACGAAACTTATGTGCCAAGTTCATGTGACGAAATCGAGAACGGTTTTTTAATTATCTTAAGAAAAACTCCAGAGACATGTTAATTGACAGAAACTTACCAGGATGCATGGAAACTTCACTATTTGGCTACAAAAACAAAAAATACCCCCCNCTCGCCCCGCTCTGTGCTACACGCTTAGGATTCGACCTTGGCGGGAATCCTAAAACCCCCCTTGCTGAAAACGTAGATCCGCCACTGCTATGTTTTGTCACATTTCGCAGTGTTTTGTCACGACAAAGTCCTTCACTCTTCGGCGACTTTTTCTTTCTACATGATGTTACGTGGGTACACCCGAATGTTTACAAACCATTCATTACGCCTTAGTACGACGCTACTCGATTCAAGCAAAACTTTCCGAGTTCATTGCTCAGTTCTACGTTTTACAACACTTTAATACAGAATAAAAATAGTCAGTATGTCTGTTTTACTGATTTGCTTGGGGATTTTCATTTATTTTGAGACACCCCTGCTCTACTGGTTACATGTATTGGTGCTTCGGTCCACATGAGCTCATTTTCTTCGTAAATTATTCTTCTTTATCTTGCGATGGAGTGGTAAAGTATGATTTTTGTTTACGTTCTGTTTAGCCAGATTCAATTATATTTTGCCTTTGTTATTTCATCGATACCACGCTGATAGTAAATGTTATTAACGATTCGAGGTAAATGACACCGAGTGAGTACTGCCTGATTAAAGAATCCCGCAGCCGCACACCCTGCCGAAATGACAGAAATTCTGATTGATTTTGCTGCCAGGACACAGTAACCGGCGAATTACCAGTAATTCCCCGGCCTGCAGTCGCCGTGACTCTTCGTCGGGAAAATAATCACTTGTTAAATTGGCTCTGATTTTCAATTATCACAGAAAAAATATTTTTAAACTTCGCAAATACAAACATAAAATATATACCTCTGTTGTCTAAATAAAAAATTCCGCGCCGGGTTGGGAGTGTTGTGAATTTTACTCAAATAGTTGAATGTCGGCGATGGGAAAATATTGCAGGGTTAGGAGCATGACGCAATATTTTTTAATCTTTTCATCACAAGAATTTCACTCATTCAGGGTCCGGTAGCTAATTAAAGTTTTCATCTTGCCCCGTGGAGCACAGATGTCCGCGCATGACAGGCCAGGCGGTCCGGCTGGCCGCCGGCTAGCATTGTATGCGATTGTTTCTGGCCAAGTGGGAATTGCTCCTTTTATTTTAAACTCATTATTACTGACATTATACCATTTGGCACCATGACGAGTTTTCTACCTGAAATTGTATTCGCTTGTCAGGAAACTGCCTTGCCGTAGCTATATCGCGTCTAAATTTATTTTCCATATTTTAGTAAGTTTAACTGTCGGGATAATCTAAATGTATAGCAATTATATTCAATAATTTGATGTTGCTTGATTGTTGTTCTGCTGATACTGTTTGTTTACCACTGACAGTTAATTAAACCCAGTAAAGCACGCGTAGCCTAGCCCGTCATAGTCGACCCCCGGTTGTTATTCAATCGGCGCAGGACTGTTACCAGTCGCCAACTTTATACAAGTGTTGGAAATTATCTTTGTATGTACAGTGTATATGCGTCATTCATTATATGAAGTATTTACTCCGATAAAACAGCCGGGGACGGCCTGCCTTCGTCTTTTGTTAGTGCAAATGGTCTGCACCGGGTCATCGGCTGCAGGTCCGAGTCCGGCAAAATAAATCTGTCAAATTTTATTTATCTCATTTTGTCAACATTTTAGGTACAAATTGTCCATATTTTGGTTTCATGAAAGTTGAGGTCTGCTGTCGATTAATTTATCCCCGTTTGCAGGCTAGTAACAGACACTGCTCCAGTCGCACAGACAGAATTCTTAAGCCTGGGTTCCTGAATGAATTGTACTTCCGGTTTCGCGGTTACTTTAAAATGGCTTTGTGATCGTCTGGTCGGAATCGTAAGTGACGCGTTTATTTAAACTTTCTTCGACTACGGAATGTGTATTTTGTATGGGATAGGTACTGCGTGGGTCCATTTAATGTCTTCTAACCAATCAATAAGGGTTAAAAATGTACGCTTCTAGGACTTTAAAGTCCTTATGTTAAAGGGCAATCTACTTCAAAATCTTAAAGACATATACCAAATTAAATAATATGTAACATGGCATAATCTTCACAATCATCCTTTCTGTTATCAAACTAAAAGCCTTTTTGAGCACAATTTTGTACCTCGGCCGAGAGCGGAAAATCATCGACTGTTCCCGTCTATTTCTGTTACCTGAGTTCCTATGCATCAGTTCAGGAACGATTCCTTAAGGACGGTCATGTTGTGATTAAAAAGGCTTTGCCATCAACGTGAGCGTAAATGCGTTGTTTTTTGTTTGGTTAATGCATGGGCGGCGCACCATAGGGGGCTATAGCACCACTGCTCCGCCCATGGTCTATGGGAGGTGCACCACAGGAGGGATGGGGATATAGCCCCCATTTTTTGAGTGCTGCGTCGCGCAAGTGTCATTGAGTCTCGTTTTATTTTTTGAAACAAACTTGATTATTTATTGTCCAAATTTTACCTGTTCTTTGAATATGACGAAGGGCATTTCATGCATAATCGCAAGTACTTCGCATCGCCAACGCTCGGCAAGTGAGGTCAGCCCTGACTCATCGCGATTATATTGCAACTCAACTTTCAGCTACAGTGCCCGTTTAGGTAATAAATTAGAGGAAATTTGTTCTCGGTCAAGAAATGTCTTTATCTTTGGCGCCATAATGTGAAACTGATGCAAAGTATCAGCCTGAAGTGAGCAATTGTCGTGTGACTGCCCGGACGTGCGAGCCCAGTGTATCTGAGGCAGCAAATCGGCATCGGCTTTACTGGCCTTAAATTACGTAAAGTAGAAAAAAGTATCCAAACATGGGATGTTTCAACAATTATCTCCAAACAGTGAGCTCTACACTTCAATTGCAACAATACGTACCTGTTCTTGATTTTGCTGCCCAGACACAGTAACCTTCGAAGTAATTCCTCAGCAGTTGCCGTGACTCTTCGCCGGGAAAATAATCACTTGCTCAATTGGCGTCGATTTTCAAGAAATATGTTTAAAAACCTGACAAAAACTTACAATATATCCCTGTTGTCTAAATATAAAAATTCCCCGCCGCAAACGGAGGGTGTAGTGAATTTTAGTCAATGAGCTGAACGTCGACGATGGGGAAATATCGCAGTGTAACGAGCAGGACTCAATATTTTTTAATCTCTTTGTCACAGAAATTTCACTCATTCAAGGTACAGGTAGCTAATAATTGTGCTCATCTTTCCTCCGCGGAGCACAGATGTCCGCCCACGGAAGGCCCTGCGGTCCCGCTCCGTCAAGTTACAACTTATACGAATGACTTTGGCTAAGTTGCAATTATTCCTTTTACTTTAAACTCATTAATACTTATATTATACCATTTGGCCACATGGCAAGTTTTTGTATAGAGGTTTTTTAGCCACCAAATTGTAAATGTATTATGTCGTTCATTTTTATTAATTGGCAGTGAACCGCCCGGCCGTAACGGAAGTCGCGGGAGAGCACAGCCGGTGTCTTAGTTTCCGTCTAAATTTATTTTTGATATTTTCGCAAGTTTAATATTCTAACTGTATAGCAATTCCATTAATTTATTTTGATGTTGCATGTTCGTTGTTCTATTTATACTCTTTGTTTTCCAGAGTTAATTACACCCAGTAAAACACGCTTAGCCTAACCCGCCGTAGTCGGCCCTGTTATTCAGTCGTTGCCACATGACTGTGATTAGTCCGTAATCTTATGCTAGTGTATGAAACTATCATTGCATGTATACGGCATTTATGATTGGAACCACTTATTCCGATAAAACAGCCGAGAACGGCATGCCTTCCTATTTAGCCATTACAGTGGCCTCGATCGGTTCGCAAGGGGTCATCGGCTGCAGGTCCGAGTCCGACAAAATAATAATATTTCTGTCACAATTTATTTTGCCACTTTTTGTACACACTTTCAGTACAAACTGTCCCTAATTTTTATTAAAGTTAAAGTCCGTTGTCGAATATTTTATCCCCGTTTGCAGGATGGTAACAGACACTGCCTCAGTCGCACAGCCGACGTACTTAAGCCTGGATTCCTGAATGAATTGTACTTCCGGTTTCGCGGTTAGTTCAAAATGGCGGTGTGTTCTTCGGGTCGGAATCCTGGGTGGCGTGTTCATTTAAACATTCTTCGACTACAGATGTGGTATTCTTTATGAGATAGGTATTGCGTGATTCCTTATAATTTCTTCAAACCATTTAGTAAGGGTTATAAACGTGTGATACTAGGACTTTAATAATAAGTGAGTTAAGGGCTTGGACAAACACAGTGGTTTGTTAAAACGTTTAATTATCTTAATTGATCTGACGGGTTGGTGCAGAAAAAGAAGCAAGCATTGTGTTCTAAACCGAATGTTTCATAGGCAGTGCTGAAACACACCCTTAACCAATTTTGTCTATACCAGTCTAGTTCATCCTTTGTTGATATATTGCTTGGCAGTGTTATACGTGCCCATTATGATTCGTCCATGTGTGATTACCATATTTCTTGATAGTAACTCGGAAGAATTCATTCAAAGCAAATGATAATCCCCTCTAAGTCTTGCCAGTTCTCAACCTACGTGTAACAACCTGTTTTTATGTTTTGGTAAACGCGGTGCCTCATATAAGTGAGATCGCGCGCTAGTGTTGGCTTATGTCAGAGAATGATTGCTAAATCCTCGCCAATAGAAGAGGGTAAAAACAGAACACGTATTCTTTAAAAACGACGAAATTAATGGTTTCGGGAATGAAACAGTTAATTTATTTAGCAGAAATACTGTACACATCTGAATTAGATAATAATTTCTGAAACAATTGGAACGAATGAGATCACCAGAAAATTGCATTGTGAAAAGTACTTTTCAGAAAGTATGTACCCTGTTCTGAAGTGTCCAAAACCTGTTTCTTTACAGGCGTATTTGTTGGCTGAAATTGGCTGCAATAAAATTTCTCAAATTCCCCTAGCAGCCATTCTGCTGCGAAGGTTTTTGAGTAACTTTCTGAACCAGATCTGTTAATACTTCGCTACCGTGCAAAGTATTTGTAATTTGAGAAAGGAACAAAAGGATACCGATTTTTATAATTAATTTATCAAAGAGTATTATTACCGTAAATTATACCACAATACATGTATTAGCGTCAAATGGCAGATACAACCGTGTAATAACCCATAAAGTTATCTCACTAGTGAGATAACGATTTGGCGGGAAACCGAGGACGGAGTCGAACCGGGGACCCTGGAATTTGCAGGTCGCCGACTTAACCACTACACCACGCAGCGACTGACGTCATCAAGAGTGAAAATAGAATACTAAAATGAGCACGCGCAATAATCACACGTTCAACAAACTGCATTGTACTGTACTTATACGCTACGAAAAATAAGACACATAATGTCCATAAAAATGATATCTTAATTCATTGAATTCTTTCTCTCATGTCCTCTTACTTGTAAATCACCGATCTCCAGTTTGAATGCGGGTATCGTGTCGTCAGGATCTTTGACTTTAGAATTATATTCAGTTACCAGTGGTAACCTATTTAGCAGACGAGAATTTCCGCGCGGTCGAAGCTTAGCGTGTAAAAACGTGTTTTAAGCTATAATAGTTGCTTAACCTTAATTTAGAGATTCACTTCATTTCTATTTTGTTTAAATTTCCAGTTGGTTTTGAGTATAAGCATTATTTGACAAAGATAGCTCGGCTTTTCTTAAAAGGTCACGACCTCCGACTCCGGGCCAATGACATAGAAAGTAGTAACAAAGCCGAGGCGAGTCGAGAAAGGTAGATCGATTCATTGCAATGTTTCTCGTTTAGTATGTGGTATAAATAGATTATTACATGTTCTCAGTCGTTATCCCCCTTATCTAGAGCCCTCGCGGATTTTGGAGAATTATCACCCTCGGGGCTAAACGCCTCTCGGGCGATAATTCTCCAAAATCCACTCGGGCTCTAGATAAAGGGGAATAACGACTTCGCCATGTACATGTAATAATCTATATTTATTCGTAAATAATAAAAACGTGCATCCTAAGGATTGCATCAAAATAAAATAATTTACAACGTGAATGTGTATCACAGCATTATCAGA
This sequence comes from Phoronis australis, assembly GCA_002633005.1. Classification (NCBI taxonomy): domain Eukaryota; kingdom Metazoa; phylum Phoronida; family Phoronidae; genus Phoronis; species Phoronis australis. The sequence goes on from NMRA01000884.1 coordinate 21,718, forward strand.
ATACTAATTCTTCACGTATAAAATCGGGTTATGGTTGCACAAGGTCAAAACCTTATCATGAATTTCAAACTAATTTAAAAAAATAGTTACGTTTCCTGTTTTGTAACACTGTCTCATTAAAAAGTGCTCAAGAAATTTGGAAACTGGATTATTTTTAAAATCTCCTAAAATAATGAAAATAAAAACTATGTATCTTTGTGATTTTGAGTAAAAATCATCAATTTACGGAATTTGTGCAAATAGGAAGACTAAGTAACAAGAAAAAGACCTTTAACTTTCAGATGATCTTTGTTCGTCAATGCAAGGTAAGCGGATTTGGCCATGGGACAAAAAGAAACACAACATATTTCGATTTCAAAAGCGTTTTAGCGTTTACTCAGCATGCCAACAATTTAAGGTGAAACTTTCTTCCAGAGGCCTATTCTCCAATAAGCGACGAGATCCTTTACAAGCGAAATAACTTCACCGTAATAATTGTTATTCGAGCTCCGTTGCCCATTTTCACCCGGCCATCGTCACACAGGACGTGACTTGCTGGTTCCAATCTGAAATACAAGTGGAGCGATAGATGTTGAACATTTGTGGGAATCTCAAATTATCTTCATTTACAGGTCCAACAGAGAATTTTCAACTGGCCTGAAAATTTACACTAAATCTGAGCACCGGCATCCTTTGACTGGAAGCATTTGTTTATCGTTAAATAAATTGGTTCGGGTAAATTCTAAATCTTTCGACACCCCCCTAAAAGCTACAGTGTACACTATATATATTTTTTTCCATTCTGGGGCGGAAAAATGTGTTGACATGATGAAATTTGACTTATGTTGATAAATTTTGCGAGGATATATCATTTACCCCCTTCAACAGTAAAATCAATTTGCGACAAGAAATCTTGGCGTACGGAGCAGAAATGGCGGGTTTCCTGCATTTTTATCCCAGAATTCAACAGTCCAGCAGTGCCCACCGATCACTTTAATGATGGCCATTTTGCTATCCCACGCTGGTAAGCTCCCAAACTTACTTGAGTGACTTCGCATGATCTTTAGTGAGAGCGCTCATCTCACAAAAACTAGCCTTACGGAACGCACCCCTCAACATCTCTAACCATGGCAGGAAAGTTAAACCATCGTCAACTTTAAAATGTGTATGGAGAAACTTCCTTACGTATTGTTCGGATACGTCACTCCTTCAGGAGAAGAACTGTTTCCAAATGGGTGTGCTCGCATTCGGTACTGGATGAGAGAATTTTGTTGGTCATTGTCTTGATACCCTAGGAAGCACAGATACTCTCAGTGGTCGTCAAATACCAAGAAGGAATAGAAAATTTGCTCTATGTCGGCCGATACTGCAACTACGTCTTTCCGAAAGCGGAATTGAATGCCAAGCAGTGCTGTTACCAGGCATGAATCCAAATTGGCGACGATATATGAGGTTTTGTGAAGAGAGGTGGTCAAACATGTGCTGAGAAATGAGTTTTTCGAAAATTTTTGATAAGATGTTAAGTAGAGTTATGGGGCGATAGTTGGCAATGTCTGTTTTGGAGTTTTTTTTGTGTGTTGATATCATAACGCCAAGCTTCCAGTTCGAAGGAAATTTTCCAGATTGTAGTATTTTGTTGTATAATGTTGTCAGAGGAAGTGTAAGCTCTCTTGCTATTATCTTGGTCATTTTATTGGTTGTGAGATTGGTACCGTCGTTTTTGTTTTCGTCAATGTTTTCTTATAGTTTTCTGACTTCACATGGTTGGGCTTCTATGTAAGAGAGGTGTTCTAATGTTCTGTTTGGGAATTCTGGATAGTTTATTGTTGCTGCAATGTGACTCTTGGCAGTGAAGTAATCTAGAAATAAGATACTTTTATCGGCTTTGGATGACGCCTGAGAGTTGGATTCTTTTGAGTGGATGGTGGGGTATGATGATTGCTTTACCTGTCCTCGAATTTTGTTTACTATATCCCAATATTCCTTAGAATTTTTGGAGACATTTTTGATAATGGAGATAACTTTCATCTTATAGTCTTGTTGCGTCTTTTTAATTAGTTCTTCCACACTCTTGCCCTGTTCTACATTTATGTAGCACTTGAACGTGCATGGGTTATTTGATCTTCTGAACGATCTCTACAGTTTATTTCTTTTATTTGTTTCAGACTTAATGTTATTGTTAAACCACGGTTTGTTCTTGTTTTTTATTGGGTGGAAATCTCAGAGACAACTTGGGAAATGCCAGTGAAAGACGGATCCCTGAGGCAGACTCAACAAGAAGTCCGTAGGCTTGGCGTCCTGCCATTGACTCTTGGCCGGAACATGATGTGAGCTTGTACAGTATCTCATTCCCTTGGATACCCAGTCGGTTCATCAACTCTGGGGTTGCCAATGTGCGACTGCAGTGCTCGTCTAACATAGCATAAGTAGTGACCACAGCTTCTGGGCGATCTGCAGAGAACAGTTATACATGTAGCACATGGTCTGCCTCTGTGTCCCTCTCCGCAAACAGAAGTGCACTTCGAATCCACCTTGTTACCGGTGGCCTCACCATCGTAATTTCTCTTGGTGTCCAATGAGTTGTGCACGGCTGTGACGTGTTGGGTTCTTACTCCTTCGGCACACTGGACCTGCGCTTGACATTGCTTCTTACTATGTGAGGTGGATCTACAACACAGCAAGCAAATCTTATTTTGGGCCAAAAATTTGCATTTCTCTTCGCGACTCCTTCCAGCGAACGCTCTACACACGTCCAGATGATGCGGAGCTTGGTTACCTTTCCGGTTGCTTATCTGGAGCTCAGTCTTGGGCTGAGGCTGTGGAAACATGCGTCGAAGCTCTTCTATGTCGAAACCTGGGTAGTAGTCCAGTCATTCTACAAATAACCCGGAAAAAATTGCAACAGAAGGTTTTATTGCATAAATCGTATCCTTTCACACCCCTTAGTGGGAAAAAAATGTCTACCGGAATCGGAGTGGCGGAAGTTGGTTTTTCAAGATTGCCTGCGGACAAAATGGCCGCCAGAATTTCTGATGCGCACTATAACTCAAGAGTGGAATGTGATACAGTAAAAATTCAAAAAGGTTTACCTATGTTTTGTGGGTCAACAAATCCATTGGAAATGGTTTTACATGGCTGTGGTGACACCGTCCGCCATTTTCCAAGATGGCCGCCAAATCTACTTGAGTCGCACAACTTCACACAAACAGATTAGTGTGTCGTCTTGCTTCAAACATCGCATCATAGGTTTTCTGGGTCGACTAATCCATTGATACTCATTGCATATGACACTAATTATTACTTCCACCATATCCAAGATGGCGGAGAAAATGGCCGCCACATTTGCAGATGATTATTATAACTCGAGATTGGAATGTGGTAAAGTAAAAATTCAAAAATGCTTACCCATCTTTTGTGGGTCAACAAATCCATTGGAAAAGTTTTGCAAGGCCGTGGTGACACCATCAGCCATTTTCCAAGGTGGCCTTCAAAACTATTTCGAATCGCACAACTTCGCACAAACAGATTAGTGTGTCGTCTTGCTTCAAGTATCATAGGTTTTCTGGGTCTGCTAATCCGTTTAGTTGCTTCGTGTAAGGACTTCAGATTCCAGAGACACGCCATATCCTGAATTTTTTTAAGTCAGCACATCCATTACAATAATTTTTGTCTGTCTCTTGATGATGACGACTACCATTTTCAAGATGGTTTAACGAATAACTTATTTGGGTCAAAAACATCAGGTTTGCCTGAACTGAAGGATCATTCTCCTCCTGGAAAAATGTGCTGTATTGAAAATAACTCTCTGCAATTAATTCAGTGATCTACTATCAACACTGTCTCTGTCACTTCCAGTTAGTTGTAAATGCCAGTGAATCTATACACAATCAACCAGTATTTACACAACTAGTCTCTGTCAACTCAGAATGAACTGCTGCAGCTTAAACCACGGCATTCTCCACATGCAACCGAGTACAACTATCCTAACTTGCTGGAACTGCAGTTGGTCTTACCCGAGCATCTCACTACTTTCAGCAGGTTCTCTGGTGCTGCTGAATGGTCCGTCGTCGTGGGAATGAATTTTTCACCTGCCATCATCCATCCCCAATGCAGCGATTGTAGGCCACTGCCACGGGAACTTGACCGATCTTGCTCTTGATAATATGTCCCGGCAGCATGGAATTTAGCTACTGAAGAAAGATGGTGATAATGACTCTATTTGGACAGTGGCTAGTCTGACACCTCATCCACAAATTACCTGTATCGCAAGTCATCCAAATTTCCAGAGCCAGTACCGCCATGAAGCACAGATACAATTCTTACCAGCTTCAAATATGTCTTGCTTCAGCTGCATGTGTCTAGTGAACACTCTTACCAGAGTTTTTGCAGAATTCTCGATCAGGCAGTTTCTTGAATGGAAGAGCCTTTGCTAATACTGAACAGCTGTAATGTTGTGTTGCAACCACATATTGCATGCTCAAGTGGCAAAACTGAGCAAGTTTCGGCACCAAGAGACAACTGTAGTTCCTTGATGTCCCAGACTCTCCTCTTGCTTTGGTGTCTCTTATCAAATGAAATTTATTGTGAAGTAGCATGGTAACGCAAAAGAACCAACAAGTCTGTATCGTCTGCAATAAGGGTAGTTGGACCCTGTACTGCGTTCTCTACTGCCGTTTCTACAATTAAAACATCTGCTTCACCTTGAGCTTGTACCACTGTGCAACCAGCATTTCCTAGCAAACTTGACAAGAAGTGAGTGAATCCTTTGTTTTTGTTTTTGCCAAAAATGTTCCTTTCTTACTTGATCACCATGTCACCATTGAAGTGAACTTCAGTTCCAACCACCCCACCCAGTCTTCGAACATGGGAGACATCTTTAGTTGATGGTCCGTGTCAGTAACCATCAAAAACAACAGTAGGCTGGGTGCACTTGCTGATGTAATCCACATAAGTTCTACCACATGACTGAAACGTTGCACCTCTAGGCCATGGAATACGGTGAAGGAGAGAACCGCTGTCGATTACATGCATCACCGTGTTTTCTGGAAATTGAAATCCTCAGGTAGTCCTCCACTGGATCAGAGTGCATCAGCTCACATTGATTTATTAGCGAATCTGGGAAGACCAGATGTATCAAAAAGAACAGGGAAACCTACACACAGCTCATACTTCAAAAGGCTTGATGAACTTTCACTGTTGTCTTTTGCAACTGTCAGGATTCGCTGAAATAGCAGTCGTGGATCCACTTGTGCAAAATTACTATTAGCAGCATGATCTGATTGACTTTTCATTGCCACAACCTTGTCTTTCTTTCTGAATGTGAAGTCTTTCACACTTGACCCCTCCATAGACAAGTGAACCGCCTTCCCCATTTCTCTAGCATTTTCGGCACTGACACATGTGCCTGCAGTCACACCAATGGCGATGTTCTGTAATGTTTCTCTTTAAAATGGGTTACTGTTGTGGAGGAATTCAACAATGCTACAGATGTGTTTGTCGTCACGCGACTGTCTTGCCTGGGTACATTCTTTATAATGCTGACTTGATTCACAACTCAAGTTTGTCACAGTCTGCATGGCACCATTTATAGTTGAGCATGCCGGCAAGGAAAGCAGCCACGGCGCACTCTGTGTATCTCCCATTTCGCAACCTCTAGTTAAACCTCCTGTTGCTTTAATAGTTTTCATGAGCATTTGTGCAATTACAAGATCATATCCTCATTATGACAAGCCTGCCCAGAATCTGTCACTTTGTTTTATGGTTTGTTGGCCGTAGACGTCTGGGTGGTTGTCTTTGAGTTGCTACGTCTGCTTCAGTCAAGTTTATGTATGAAGATTTTGCATAAGAGTTGTGACCAGCAGCTGCAAAGTAAGGAAGCATTTCAGAAACTGCTTTTAGGTGAAGCTCCCAATCTGACGTTATTTCTGCTTTTAAAAAAGTCGAAGGATGTCAATCATCTTCATATACTGTAGTCAAAGACTAATGATTCGACTTTGCACGGACAAGTCTGATTTATGTGCTTTGATATTTTATGGACACCCAAGAGACACTCCGTCGAGCATACATCGTCGCACACAGACGTCATGCCAGCAATAAGATATTAATACTGCTTCAGACCAGCTCTCAAATCATCATGAAGAATATCATTGGACATTGATTCTTCTGACGAACTATTCTCTGCCACTGTGAATTCTGAATACCTATACTCTAATTAAGTCGTGTTTGAAAATACCAATGGCAGTAGGTCGGAAACCAGAAGTGAACTCTCGTGAGGGCATTAAACTGTAATCCAAGGTTCAGAATCGGTGACATTGGCTGAGCATGGCATGCCCCATAGAAGTCATCTAGTTATGTGATCAGTTGGGATGTCTGAAGAATCTGTCTCCATCTCCTGACGAGCCAAGATTTGTGTACAAGCATTGAACTGCTCTTGGCATGTAATCTGTGTGTTCTGTGTTGGTGACATTCCGGACTCCTGGAATTTCTGAAGAACCTGAATTTCTTTCTTCATTGGTTTTGGATTGGCGTTACTTGATCTGTCAATATTTGGAAGTGGGATGTTGAATGTTCTGACTTTTATGATAGCATTCAGTGCTGAGTCTACCAACATATGCCCCCTCACTACTCTATCCACACTTTTTCCGTTGAACATAAGGATCAGACTGTTTGATGCATACACCGTCTCAAGAACTCCTTGAAGCCCTGTGCTTGACATTACGTATTCAATACATTCCAGAAATCTCATCTCAGTATGAAATATTCCAAGCCTGGCTAAGAACAAGTAACTGCAGATCACTGTCGTTTTGTTCGCAGGCACTAATTTCTTCTACAATCAGGTACCTATGTTCATGAACAGCATGCATATTAAACAAATTGTGGGTCCTAACTAATAAAATTTAATTAATAACATTTTGTTACACAATCCTATTTGCTTTTCATCAAATTCAGGTGAAATCAGCAGCCAAATTCTCAATACATGCCAGCAGCAGACGAAATCGATGCTTGGGGACAACTAATGATATCTCCAATAACAGAGAAAAAAGCCATTTCCTGCCCAATTTTATTAAGGGTTTGATACCTCAAATGAATATATTTTACAGAAAAATATATGAGTTTGTAAAATTTATTATGAAAATTTAACTAAAGCCTTTTCTGAAAAACAACGACTTTTATGTTATATAATCTAAAATGTGATTAAAATTCCACATTCAGTAAATAAATTTTAAAAACAAATTATAGAAGCAATAAACTCATTAACCCTGACTGTAGATTGTAAAATGTTTTTGTGTAAATGCGAAATCAGGTTACAAACAAAATTTGCAGAACGTAAATGCGGTAAATTGGGGTTTGTGAATTGGCAGCCATTTTGGCGGCTATTTTGTCAGCCATCTTGATTTTTTCTCGCAAATCAGTGACCAATTGTAAGGCCCAGACATTTTCTATTGTCTAACTGACAAAAGAATAAAACTTTTGCCATTTTCAGGGCAAAATATAAAAAGAAATCTTGCAACATGTACCAAATTGCCGTTTCGGCCGCCATTTTGTAGGCCATATTGGTTTTATTTTATGGAAAATTGACATCTTTTGATTGGTATGTCCGTTATGAAAAGTATATAATCAATGACAAACTATATCGTTTTATTTTTAGCTGTTACATAAGAGTAATATGCCAGAAAACAGTAAACACTGGTTTTGTCGGCCACTTTTTCCACCATCTTGAAAAACCGACTTCCGCTTCTCCGATTTCGGTAGATTTTTTTCTGACACTAAGGGATGTTTGAAGATGCCATTTATGCAAAAAAAACCTTCTGTTGCAATTTTTTCTAGGTTGGGCCCTCTGGAGCCCTAGAATGACTGGACTATAGTTGTAGATTATGAAAAGTGACTGGATGAAGTCCACAAATTGCCTTCAGTAACGGGGAAAGCTACGCTGTGAAGTAGCTTGTAGTCTGCAGCCTTTTATCGCCCCCTGGTCCTGATGAAATGCGTAAATTTGCACAGATTATGGTATTGACGTCAACAGGAGCGTCACAATAGGAGGTTGAACAGTTGAGCACAACGCTTATCAAGTTTCAGTGAATCTATCTCAGAAATCAAGTATGCAATCGTGTACAATGTACATACGGCCTTGCAATGTCGAGGGAGCACAATCTTAGAAAGATTCATGAGGTGGTCTCTCATTCTAGCATATAGCAATTCGGGGACACCCCATCTAGAATCTCATCTAGACCAGATCCTCTCGAGCACTCTGTGGGGATCACCAGGGTTTGATCTTATAATTCTTAGTGTCTGTTCACCAGACTCTTTACTTGAAAACCAGAAAACTAATGTATGTCGGTCTCCTCTTGTGGACCGAGACACGCTTCTTTGAGTGTTATTAAAATCTCTTTGTCTATTTACACTGACGTCTTGTCTATCTACACTGTCACGACGTTTCGGTCGGTCTATTCTCCGGCCATCGTCAGGTGTTCCCGCGTTCCTAGAAGAACGAGCACGGATATGTGGTACACTCATGGTGTGATTTTTTGTATCATATCCGTGCTCTTTCTTCTAAGAACGCGAGATTACTTGACGATGGCCGGAGAGTAGACCGACCGAAATGTCGTGACAGTGTAAATAGACAAGAGGTCGGTGTAAATAGACCAAGATATTTTAATAATAGGAACACCCCACAACCTCATAGCCGTCTTAGAAAGTTAATTAAGCTTCTTTGACTATTCTTTCCAGCGCATCTGTACAGACGTTACTTACATGTATATGAAGTCGAGTTATCGTCGAACTTCTTCAACCTCTGAAGACATAAGTCTCTGCTCAGAATGTAGGCACTTAATGAATCAGCGTCATCTGAAGGCACATTTGTAACGAAAGGGTTTGAAGGGGAAAAACGGGACATCCCTGGGTGAAACACTGGGAGCCTTGGTAGGTTCTTAAGGTACATCATGCTGATTGGGTACCGCAGTGGGGAAACCCATGAAGCTTGAGTTGTACATGTAGTTCTCGTCACAACCCACTTCCTTTTTGGCACGGGTTCACGCCAGCTCAAGCTATTCTTTGTGCTTCAGGTGTTCCATCCCTGCCGGTTATTAGCCTGAGCTACGTTCTCGTCATAGAGGAGTTGAGTCATTTTGTTCCTAAGTAGGGTAGCCTGTTCTGCAAGTATGAGACGACTCCCAGCCTCTTCAGCTCTGGCTTGGGACCGACGACTGGATGTTGACGAAGCAGACGAACTTGACTTGTTATCTATGTTGAGAAGTTCCACTGTGTGCTGGAGTCTGGAAAGTACAACTCTCCCTCTTCTAGTCTTTGTTTCGAGCTCGTTTTGCTGCTCCTCTATTGGCGTCCGACTCGCAGTGTTGTTCTCCCTTACAAGGAAGTCTATAAATACTTGAGTAGACTTGTCAAAGCCATTTAGGAGTTTTTCCAAATGTCGTTGGGTCGCCTGAACAGGACGTAGCTCATTTGCACATGCGGCGCTGTGCATGATGAATGCTTCCATCTCTGCCACCTGTTCGTTGAGAATTTTGGTATACTCAACGACTTTAGCTTCAAAGCAGCTTCTCATTTCGCTGTAAGCGAATGAAGACGGCGAGACCTGTTTATCCGTAAACTTCTATTATGCTGCCCTCTATTCAGGTAATAAAAACAACGGAACAGATAGTGGACCAATTTATTTCCCCCAAAAACAAAACGATTGGTAGAAGCTGAAAAATGAAATATAAGGTCACTCCGAAACTACAAAAATCAATACACATTTGAAAAAAATGGTCGATTGAACCCTTCAAGACGTCTACCGAACCAAACGGTTCGTAGAAGACAGCTCAAATACTACGAATCGTTGGAAGAAGACGTGCGTTAACTGAATAAAGGCAAATTCTACAGGAAAATAACGACCTTAAGCATATTACGACTAGTGGAATGTAAAATACGTACATGTACTTTGTGGGACAAGAAACACAGTTAGACGTCAACTGCAACAACGAACAGAACTAAGAAATGGACTTGACAAAAACATACAAAAGGATTCGCTGCTAAAGGGTGGCCCTCTAGATAGTGATAAAGATTCACTACTATTTTAATTCCAGATCGTTCCTATCTTCTTTAATATGCTTGCATTACATCAATTTAATATTCACGCCAATTGGTAAACTGTTTTTTTTCCGAAAGTATAGTAGAACCAAAATTTGAAGAAAAAAACAGTTTCCAAATAGGCAGTAACTAACGCTACATAGGCGGATATAGGAGGCGGGGGGGGGCAAGCCCCTCTCCCCTAGCCCCCTCCCCCCTTGGCTGCCGCAAGCAAAATAAAACAGCAAGAGCGTGAAGTGTGAGGAAATATTGAGTTCAGTAACTAGCATCAGTAGCGGATGAGGGAGGGCTCACACCCCAGGTCGCAGCGGAATTGTGCTTCCTTTTGTTTTTTAAGTCCACCGATAAACTTTGTGATTATAAGGTCCACATACCCCCACAACTTTCCTCGAGGAAACATGTTGGGCTCCCCTTATGGCATCCTAGATCCGCCACTGCGATTATAATAGTTTTGATGACATAATAAGAACATTCTAAAATTGTACACTGTTTGCATTCCCTTAAGTTTGCTGATTTGACTTTGTTTAAATGAAACGTCTTGTCTAAATTGGAATTTATTACACTACCAAAACTCGTTCCTAAGTCTGCAGTCATTGACCCATCCCACTGCCTCTCAGACGAGCACCCCCAGCCTGATCATCCAATACTAAGAGACTGAGGTCACCACTACGAACGTTTTATTTCCAAGTCTGGAATACACTGTGCCGTGTAAGCGCTATTGATGAGCATTCGCCATACACCAATTGCTTTTAGGGATTAATTGTTGCTTTTGTTTAAAGAACAAGAAAAAGCATATAATTACATATTTATTGGTGAACATAACACTTTTTGTACAGGTTTTACAAACACGACTAACAAAAACTTCTGATCCTCCGATATCAAGGAAATTTAGAATGACACCCAAACTTTAACGGAACAAGTACGGGAATTGCTAGGACGATATAACAGATAATCGTATGATTTGTAAATGCATAGCTTCTCCCATGGTCTCCTAACTGAAGCCGTAGGTTCGGTCGTTGGGAACACGGTCAAAACTTCAATTTTAATTTATGCGCAACTCATTATCTCAGATCCTTAAGCCGGTAATTAAGGCTGACTAGAATTTTCAACATCAACGCCAACTGCAACTTGTCGCCCTCATAAAAACTGCAGAACCACTTTTGTGTCAACATGCCACCGCCGTCACATTGACAATCAGGAGTTTCATGAAAAATGACTCGAGGTTTAAGACTGAAATTTGATCTTACGATCCTACTTTACAGTTAGCAAATACGTCCATGTAATTATTAGTACATCACAGCCTAGGAATGAGTAATCCAAAATAATCTCAGAAATTACTTGCTAGAATTAAGTTGTAGGTATATTCTCAGATACTTTGAAAATTTGTTTAAGAGAGACTGAATTATTTTTCAAAAATAGTGCTTAGAAAAAATTCTGTTTTACGACTCCTGTCACTTTTCAGGAGATAAATCCCCGATTTACGAAATTGATAAAACGGCTACTGGTTCCCGTTCTGTAGATACAATGCATTAGCTAAAACACGCATCACACAAGACTTCGCAGAGTTGCAACCTAATAAAAGAGAAGCACCTGGATACAGTACAGTAGCTTCGTTTGCGTGATTCTAACGTCTACGGAACTCAGTCGTGGTCTGCAATCTTTGCAAGGCATGCGACAAAATAGAAAACATTTACGCACTTAATATTTTAATGACATTTACATGACTCCATTGTTACATATGCTACAGTTGTATAAATAAGTTCAGTCGTTTCAATTGTTGTATTGTTACACTGTGGCATCACCATTGACCAATTGTCACCAGCGTGTACATGTATGTCTTGTTTAACGCTAGCACGCGTCACAAATTGTTCGGAAATACGGTGATGGATTGTAGGAAGAACACTCGAGTGTTAAATCGGCTGAACAAGGAGGGTCTTGCAAACAGCTGCCACAGATACTTCTGAAAGACAAAGAATGAAGTCAATTGATAAAGACTTCATTTTAGTGACGCATTGATCGATCGTTGATTTGTTTCGTCAAATACTCAGAGAGGTTGCCCCCGATGCGCAAAGATGAAGATGCCACACATCCGCGCGCTGTTTGTGACTGTGAAATAAATTATTTTATCAGAGAATCTAACATTCTCTGTTTTTCAGAAAGCTTGTTCCATCTCAGTTGACAGACTGTAGAGTATGTTAATATGTGCATCTCTACCACCAACTCTTCCACTATCTTAACGTTAAACTCCAATAAGCTTCGACAAGTTAAACGAGTATTTAGTGCGTATTTGAACTGAAGACATCACGGCCTCGATTGCACCGAGTAACTGGCAGCGAGCGGGAAGAAATGGGGATAGTAATGAGAAAGAACACAGTGGGGTATGTTGTTTTGAAGCTCTGATCAAAGCTAATAAATCTCTCCCAGTCTCGTCAGTATCGCTGATCCGAAGGAGGAATGCGTTTTGTGTCCTATTAATGTTAGCACTAACACTTTTGCTAAACTTACTTGAATGCTCCCGAGACACCCGATGATACGTCTTTGCAGTTTTGGCGAAAAATGGTATTGCATAGAGGGATGCCGAACCTACAACCACAAAGTAAACCCGGCTGATACTAAGCCAATACATAAAGAATAAACCCGTAACAGATAATATTTAGACAATTGTCTACTTGTCTCATTAAAACGACTTAAAGTATATTTTGGTCATAGGTTTTCAATTGTAGCACACGTTATCCGTTTGCACATTGATGTTATTCCACACATACAATGTAAATGTACCAATGTTCTATGATGTACCAATCTCGTATAATAACAATACATTAGAAGACAGTAAATCAATATCTTACAAACAGTGTAAAAACGTATTGCAATTTGTAAGTTAGAGCTGAAACATTCATGACTTTTCAGCACGTTTATATTAAGTCTGCCAAGCATTTGCTAAAATTTAAGCCAGGGTGTCTTTACCATTTATATACATGCAATTGCACGTTTTAAAAATATTTTGCTTTCTAAGGCGAAAATTGTGTTTAGCGACAGAGAGCTTGGCTGCTCTACCGGAGCTTGTTGGTTCGATTCCTCGCTATTGCTATTTTCACTCAGGAATGTCCGTTGAAGTGCAGTTTTTGTCAAAACAAAATAACGTCTTTAAGTTATTTTGTCTAGCCGCGACAGTGTAACTATATACAGTATACATGTATATAGGTTATCCCACATACATAGGAATACTACTGCCATATCCTATCGAGAATGCATTTCATCTTCGGACATTCCCAGTTGAAATGAATTCGAGGATATCGCAGTAGTATTCCTACACGTATATATGCAGGATAACCTATTTCATGGGCGGTGCACCATAGGGAGCTCGGGGGCCATAACCCCCTAGTTATTTCAGTGCTTTGCCACCCATGGACAAGGGCGGTGCTTAGCGGCAGAGCGTTTTGCTGCTTACCCGGAGCTAGTTGGTTCGATTCCACGATATTGCTAAATTCACTCCGGAATGTCCACTGAAGTGCGGTTTTTGTCAAAGCAAAGTAACGTCTTAAAGTTATTGGGTCTAACTGCTACAGTTTAGTTGTATATACACGTATACATGTACATGTATATAGGTTATCCCGCATACTTAGGAATTCCACTGTCATTTCCTATCGAGAATTCATTTCATCCTTGGTCTCGTTGGGACATTCCCAGTTGAAATGAATTCGAGGATATCGCAGTAGTATTCCTATGCATGTAGGATAACCTTTTTCATCAGCGGTGCACCTTAGGAAGCTAGGGAGCTGTAGCCCCCCCACTTATTTCAGTGCTGTGCCGCCCTTGTATTTATCCCATGTATACATGTATATGCTGTATGGCCTTATTTGCATCATCGCGGCAACATCTTGTTGTCGTCGTGTCCCCAGGCTTGTTATATGACGTCAAATACATGCCAAGTATGGTACCCAAGCCCGCTAAGGGACAAGACTATCCGTGAGATTTTTGAATATGCAGTCAAGTTTTATTTCGCTTAATTGATAAATAAGAATTTTAAGATAGTGAAATATACAAGTTAAAGCATTAGACCATTCAAAAATATCAAATGATTGTCGGAAATTAATGATAATCCATCAGGGAATATAAGAATTGAAACATTCCCGGAACAGTTGCGGAGCAGTGCGTCGTTTTAGCTTTGGTGAATTTCTTAGCTTCTTGCTCTATTTTCGTGTCTTAGCTTCTGGACAGTAAATCGTCATAGAGACATTTCCCCGTGTTGGTTACACCGCTGGAAATAATGGTGGAAACTGTGCTGATTTGCAAATATTGAGGAAAGGACTGTGTCGCAAAAAGCAGATATTACGCCTAGACCGGCAGCGACGGAGAGTTGAACGTTGCGAGCAGACGATTGTCTCAGTAATAGGTGGCTATTACCTGTATGTAAAGACCTTAACTCTCAGTGTAGATATACTGTATGTATCCATGCCGAACCGTTTTCGTTTTTTTTTTACTAATAGTTTTTCAGGCTGATTTTGTTGGTCGGGGACGCTATTTAGCTTGATCTACTTATGATGACCCAGATTGAAACTTAGTGAGGCTCAAAAAAGTCGCCTGATCACCGTGCGTTGGAACTTTCATGGATAATTGTTTTCTGTTTTTAGAGCAATAAAACTGCTTTTTCAGGAGCGACTGCTTTGGTTGATGAGTCGGGTAACCCAAATGAACGTGCTCAATCAAATTTTGGCGTTACTCAACAAGACTGCTCACCAACCGTGAAATACGCTTCTACGGCCTCAATCGTTGTACATGTATACGGATTGGCTCTACTTCCCCGTGTCTCAGTTAAAAAGTGTTGTGTACACATCCGTTTTTTCACATATATGAGATAAATAGCAATGTACTTACGCTGAAAATTGTCGATATTTAACCAGAAATTAAATGGTTATTTTGTCGCGCTTCTGTGCTTGTTAACTTTGTCAAATTTCGTCATAGTAAAGTGTCTTTTGAAAATTATTGCTCATATATATCGCTTGGACTTCAGAAACTGTCCCGTGAATGTTTCTCTATGTAACGCATATCTTTTGTATTGCAAATTTGTCAACCTGCTGTCCGGCACTCGGTGCTTAAAATATTACAATATTTTACCCTTAACATTTTACCCAGCAGTGCATGTACAGTATGTACGGTGTACCTGTTCTCGTCCAGGAATGTCTGGTGACACGCGTGTGAGCACATTTTGGCAGTGAGCGGCGGAAAGGCCACACAAGAAGAGCAAACTTTCTCATATGCAGATATATGCAAATTATCACAGGCAGCGATGCATAGACTGTCCGAATACATTCCATGGACATATTGAATGGAGGCCAGAAGACCACAAAAGAGCACAATTGACGTCATTGGTGCATGCATCTTTGTAGTCGCTTTTCAGTTTCCTCAGAGTCGTAGATAGGAGACGTCGTCTGAAACACAAAATGGGGAATAGACCATAATCGCTGCACACTACTGGGCACCTCAATGGCGAGCAAATCAAGTTAGTCAAGGGAGAGGATGCTCTGCTTAATAAGTGACTGAATCAAGGTGGCGATAATTTATAGTTCTCCCGACTCGCCAGATGGCGATACCGAACGTACAAATACATGGCACAACATGCTCTTCAAGTTGAATGTTCCTTAGTTCATAGAACTCTGGCCCTGAAACGCCAACTCTTGCACGTGACCAGTGTATAAGTAAAGACGTGGCCGCCGTTTACCGATTGATAGTGTTGTCATTTTCATTCTGTCTGTCTTATGCGATAAAAAACGAAAGCCACGATTGTTTGCCGGGACCGCTTGCGCGCTAACAACGGGACCCAGATGTGCCGCAGTGAGCGATCAGATACCAGGGATATTGTCGTGAATATTTGGTACATTTAATAAGGACACCTTACGCGAAAAAATAAACATATTTGTCCACCACAAAGTTTGGCAAGTTGACCGCTTAAGAATTAGAAGAAAACCGTTGTTTTGTGACCCTTTTGTCGCGTGTTATGCAGTGGCTCGAAACTTTCTTCGGCGAATCCGGAAATTTGCAAAAGTATCCGAAAATGTTAGCCAGTGAAACGCGTCAAAGTTCGGTTCTGCATATCCCTTGTACACGCGACTTGCTTACAAGTCATCGGGAGGGCTGTTCTCGGTTAGTGTTCTTTTGAACTTGTATTTGGCAAAAACCAAATAGCGGTCGAATTAACAAGATTTGCTTTATACTTGCCGATATCTGCCTAGAAATATAAAAACTCAACTCGCATACGTTGGAAAATCCAGGTCGCATTTTGCGACTTGATACGAGCTGACAAAAATCTCAGCTCGCATTTCCAGCTCGTTATGTCGAGTCCTATTACATTGGCCATCCTCCAGTCTTAGCACCACTTTTTAACAACGTATCAAACTACATGTTAGCAATTAACAAGATATTTTTGGGTGTTAAAATCATGTTACTGTAGTTTACGTAAGTATGTGACGTTTGGTTCTTTAGTGTTTGTTTTCCTATAATAAATGAAAAGTTTAGTACCTTGCTAGATGCGTTTACGTGACTTTAAAGGAGAATGCCACCCAAAAATCAACCTATATTCACCTCTTTCACGAACGCGGGACGCTGCTGTCGTGTTGATCGAAAACGAGGCGCCTTGACAAACATGGCATCGTCCTGCAAGGTGTTGTGGTCAAAAGACTTATCAACGTTACCAAAAATCAAGTTGTCTGATGTTGAATCGATCTCCAAAAAACATACCAATACTTACGGCAACTAGACTTTTACCCTCCTCAGCCATTCCTTAGTATTTTTCCCTCTTTTGAAAAAGTGTGGAAGTCAGGGATATACCCAGGCTTTTTGTAGTCTTGAAAAACCCTGCTCGCCAGCTGGGCGAGTGCCGGAGCCAGAAAATCTACTCGCCAAGCCCGAAGTTCGGTCACCCGGCCGTTGGCGCCAGTCACCACAAACTTGCTGCTAATTTAAATAAAAATCATCGTCTCGTGCACTGATGTCACCATCTATTAGGGCTACCGTATTCGCTCTAATAAGCGCCCAGGGGGACAATTTGTAGCCTACGGTCTCCGAAACGCCGGAAATCGGAAGCTAGGATTCATCAAATTTACGCGCTGTGACGTATGTGTAACCTATGACAGACTAGCTACAAAACTGTGGTGCATTGCTATCAAACTCTGTTGTTAAATTACGATCTTTTTGAAAAAATGTGCTGAAATCCCAGGGCGAAAACTTGCCGACTGATGCGTCGCTGCTTCGCGATCGTCGATAGGACAACTTGAATTCTTGAGTAAAAATAGTTTCCACTCAAATTACCTGAAATCCTCCCAAATAGCCTTTCCTAAGATTCTTAAGTTCCTGTGGACTCGGAGTCGGGATTAACCGCAGATTAAGTCAAAATCTGCGCTAGATCGCACCTCCCAATGAGAAAAATCTGGACGAACACATATGCTGTTGTCACGTGACGTTTGTATTGAAGTGAATCAGCTGGTGTGCACCGAGTGAGCGAGCGCGTGCGTGTCATCAGTGTTCATTTGCCAGAGTAGCAGGCCCAATGAGCTGTATAATGTAGTATATTTATCTCATTGAGCAGGCCCACATGTTATGGGCCCTAGCGCGCGCTTCTTGGCCAAGTTTCGATTCACGGTTTTTATTTCGTGTACAAAACAATCTGGATTCCTGTTGTGGGAGAAGATCTGTACGGGAAAGATACAATACCAATCCCGTTGACCTGAGTACGCTGCGTCTGTTCTGATCAGGGCCAGACCATGTAGTGTGACACTTTCCTCGCAAGATCAGCAAATCTTTTGCGTTCTTTTTAGTGAAGCACTGCGGAATGGTTTGAAGTGTTCAGCCACGGCTAAATACCGACATAGCGGCGAGGCTCGTGGTCTACTAGAAATTACGCGCACAATGATTTTTCAGAACTCATTGTCGGATATTATTGATAAATTGAATACATTTACTGTAGAATTTTAGAACTGTGAGGTAAGACATTTTTCGCACTGATATATACACATTCATGGACTGGGCGCTTATTTTAGCGAAGTCTGAAAACGAGTGGGGACGCTTATAGGGACATGGGCGCTTATTATGACGAATGTTATAAAAATAATTTTGGCTAAAATGACATTGTACATTACAATAAGAAATCAGTTCCAAGAAATATGGTATTTTATTTGCTATGAGCACATGGACCGGTCTTCCACCTTTCTCCCCTTTTCTTCGTTTCGGACTAGTCCACAAATTCTTTGTGCACGACCACACACTGTGTTTTTTTGACGAATCGCGTAACGGGTGACATGTACTGAATCGGTAGGGTCGCACTGCGCCGATGTTTTTTACTGTCGGAGCATCGACACGATGACCAAACTGAACCTTAAATTCATGATAAAAACAGCACAAGGAGGAGGAAAATTATTCATATTCATCTGGGAAACGATATATAGTGCTCTTGCGCTCTGAAATTCGCTCGCCACCGGGCGACCGGCAAGTCAACTTCTACTCGCCCAGCACCATTTTTACTCGCATTGGCGACTGGGCGAGTGGCTAAGTATGTCACTGGGAACGATACCGACGAGATATTACTGGAATTGGTACGTTCAGCACTGCACAGTACACCATGGGCAGCTGATGATCACTCACGAGGTTTTATCAGTGTGCCTCGTTTTCGATCAGTATTTAAAGATGGCGCGCGAAGATGGCGCTTTCGTGAAATAGGTGAATTATCTCAATTTAGATCGACTAGTTCTACTCGATAACGGCAGGTTCGGTTGCGTTACCTGACTCCTAACCGCAGACAGAGGTGTTGAAATTATCCAGTGACGTACACTGTAATTGGTTTCACACGCAGCCTTTGTTAAGCATTTCGCAACACGGGTTAGTGGTGTCAGCTTATCGCTTGAATTCATCGTTTAACACCAATAAATCATCAAACTTCGATGTAAAACCCTTAAAAATACACCGAGTTCTTATAAAAAGGTGTTGTTTTATTTCGCTGTTACGGATTTACTGGTATTTGGACAAACCGTTGCCGCACAAAGTTCGGCAGGCCAATTTACCAAGATCCGTAGCAGGAGTCAGTTCGAAGATAAATTCGCAGTGGCGGATCCAGAATATCACAAGGGGGGGGCAACATTTTGTCTGTAAACATTTGGTCCAAGCACGATTGTAGAGGTGCATAGCACCAATGGGGGGAGGTCGGGAGGGGTGTTTGCCAGCGTTTGCGCGCGAAAACTCCTTCTTTGTGTAATGCTTATTACATGTTTTTTTGGTGCAATCAGTTCGTAACATATTTGTTGTATTTAAAATAGTCTTCAATTGCCCAAAAGACCAAATCCGTTTTTTGTGTTGGTAATAATGACGCGGTTGCTTTGGAAATCGTCTTTTAAGTTAAGGTTTGACAAAGAGAGAATTATGAGTTTCTGAGTGATTCACAAAAGCTTCGATTAAAATTGACATTTTACCAGCAGCTTCTGTTTTTTCACCATCACTCAAATTCCAGTTTCTTTAAAAAATGAAGTAATTTTCTTCATTGCACAGTGGAGCAGACAACGGAAACGTAGTCGTAGGGCCCAGCGTCACTGCCGGTCGCCTGAGATATCACGGGAGAGCCTATACATGTAGTTAGCCATAGTTCCGTTACGATTGCGACGTGTTCCGAATTTAACACTTGAAATTGGATGTGAGCCCCCCCCTCTCCCCTCAAAAAAAACATTAAAACTGCACACATTTAAATCTTGTTTCAGCCGTATAATTTTAATTACCGGGGTTAATTAATAAATTCAACATTTCCCTACGCTCTTGCTGTTTTATTTTTTTGCGGCAGCCAAGGGGGGGGGCTCCCTGCCCCCCCCCGAAATCCGCCTATGATTCGAAGTATTCTTCCCTGAAATACAGACAGGAACTTATATCTGTGTTGTTTATACTCGTGTTTTGAGAGTTCTAAACACACGAAACGCTTGTTATCCCGGCCAGTGGCTCGGAACCCGATCAGGCCCGTCGCGGCCGTACTGACTCGTTCTCCCGGCCAATGGCTCGGAACTCGAACAGGCCCGTTGCGGCCGCCGGGACTGGCACGAACTTAAACCAGCTTGAGTTGGAAACTAAACATCTAGTCACGAAAATACTATAATAGTGAGCCAAAGAAATAATGTGCACGCAATTATTTATGTGAATTAGCCCGTGACGAAACTGAAAATCTTACTCAGTTGTCGGGGGCTGCGGAGTCGGATTCCCCTTCCACAGACCGTCAGGGCAAAGGTTGGGCAGTAACAATGATTTGAATAATGTATTTGTATTTCTAAATAAAGATTCCCCCAACATGTGACAATAGCATATAAAATCGAGTAATTGTTTCACAACAGCTTTCTGTCAGCAACTGAAACACTGAATTAGCATGCTCTCACACGGCCTCGGTGCCCGGTCAATTAGGCCTACCTTTGTTGGCGGCATCAAAAGCCGGTAGCGCAGTGGTTTATTGCTTGTTGGCTTCTCAAAACATCTGCACTCACGAGCACTCCAAGGCATTACAAATAGTATCTAATGAAACAGACTTTGTTTCAGTTTCATATAAGCTGCATTGGTTAGGATCATTTTAGGATGAGAATAATTCATTTTGAAACAGAGAGCAGAATAATAAACGTCTATATTGCAACTCGCCGGGGCCAATCCCGACTTAGTCATACGACGAAGACTTCACAGATGTCTCGTTAGGTTTCACAGGCTATAAGTTCGAACTGGAATACACTGATCAAGCAAAATATGAACCGAATGTACCCATACCTGACCACATATAAAGCTTACCTCCAGTTAAAACTTGCATTCGAAGTGTATTACTTATGCTTTTACGCTAGCGGCAAACCTTGCTTGACATTCCGAAAAACGAGCCAAAAAGTACGAAATTGGCAGCTTTAAACCCAAAACCGCGACTCACATGCGACTAATAGGCTCCAGCAGAAAAATCACTCAGAATGCCGCAATATTTCCGATTCCAAAAATTGGGTAGACAGTGGGTGTCCAGAAGACTGAAGGGTACATGTACCTGTATTTCCAACCAAAACATGTCTTGCCGACATGAAGTGGTAGAGAGTTAACGAACAACCGCGGTTGCCAGAGGAATAGGTTGAACGGTCAAGGCAAACTGCAATTTTTTTCAAAAACGGGCTCAAAAATGATAAATTGCATCTGTAGCCACCACACACACAAAGCAAGTCTCGAAATACCAAGCCAATCCAGCAGGCGCGATTTTTTATAAAATGGATAGGATTTGAATTTGGCTCGAAACAAGCTATTAAGAGACACATAAATACATGAACAGTGTTAATGTATACGTGTGTTTTGACAACTGCAAACTTCATGAGTGCTGCACCAACATTTTATTGAATGTTAGTTAGTCGAGAGCAATTTCAGTCTGACTGTAATTTACCATACAACGAAATTAACGACGTATGGTTTCTTCCTACGTGTAGTTGAGTAAAATCATATTAGTCCATCGCGGTGTTAACATATAGGCAACGTCGTAATGGGTCACTGACTTGTGTACTTACGTAAGTTTTAATTGACGCTTAATTTCAGGCTGCCAAACGTGGAAGCACAATTGTTTGTTGGATGGTATTCAATTCCCGACTAGTTTCAAGCTGAAAACCCTTTTCTTATCAACAAAAGTGTTAATGTCAAAGTCACTGAAAGACTTGAAAAGCGGTAGGGAAGTATGAACAAAATGCTAACAAGTTGGATTTTTATGTCAGACAACACATCACCGGTTAAGAAATTTTTCAACAGAACTTTGTTTGGACTTTCATATCAAATATTTTGTTTGTTTATCTTTTCGCAAACAACGGGGTGGGCAACTTATGACGTCTGTTGCTTTTTAACAATATCATGGACACCACGATGTTACAATTTAATTGCACTAAGGTCATGCTAATAGCTTCATGAGGTCTGTCGTACTCCAAAAATGTCCCGAAGTTCAAACGTATGGAAATGATTACAATACCCACTTAGTTCGTCTCTTCAGAAAATGTGTAATACACGTACATGTACACGTAAGGTGTTTTTGTGCTTGGAATGTTGCTGTAATAGAGATCACGTGGTGTACCGTACTCATTTAATTTCTCGCTTGATCTAATTTTTATATATGGGTGCTTATTACTTTTGGGCAAGTGTATTGGTGCATTATGCTCTAGCTTATGATATCATTTTACGCCGCAATCGCAGCCTACTATAACTAAGTGTCAGAGGTCAGTTGGAACATAGGCCGCCTCTGCTAGTCTGGTGTGAGCCCGCTTTTATACTTTCAAACAACACACAAGCATTTTGACGAAAATTCTGCTGTAACATTAGGGTTTTGATGAAGAAATCTCGCAATTGTGTTTGAAAAAACAATAAAAGACACAAGCGGTCCAATTTTCAGAAAAAAAACTTCGACTACTACTGACACTAGGGTGTCCGATGACGGTCGGCGTCTTGATGTAAAAGGAAACAAAAAAGAGTTGAAGTTTTAAAGAGGCGTGAAACGCGACAACTTGTAAAAAATACCATTCAGAAAAATCGTGCTGAATCGTCTTCTTGGGGTGTTAACGTCAAAGTTATTCATTTCTTTCGAATAGTCCTTCGTTCAGTCAAACGGAAACGTACAGAGTGTTGTGGGTAGGTCACGCGCTTGCCAGCCGAGCCGAAAATATGCAGGGCACACGGGAGACAAGTCTAGTGCCTACCTTGCAATTGCGGTGGGATAAAATGTTGAAAAATAGTTAGAGCCTTAATTACTCAGTTTAGCAGAATTTCTGAAAATCACATTTAAACTAAATTCGACTGATGCACTGATCTGAAACATCAGCTAAAATGAAATATCTTATTGTTATCGGCCTTGCGATTGTTACTATGGGCGTTGAACGTTTTGCAGTACTGACCAGGGCAAATGTGTCATCAGTCAGGTATCTTAACCAAGGTCAACCGTGCAAGTTCATCAGTGACATGAGTTTCCAATTTTCTGACTGCATTGCAGTCTCAGTCTCTAAAATCAAGTTCTTTTTCTTTATGATTGAAACCGTTTGAATCGTAATGACGGTGCAAAACATCGGTTGAAATAGTGTAACACGCGACTTTGTCGGGAATGTTTTTAAATTAATATGAAAATGACTCATACAACACATTTCCCAATTTAGTCCACGCAATTAAGATGTATTCATTTACACGTCTTCCATCACACACTTCCCACACTGACCTATCCAGTCCATTAGAATGACACCTACGTTCAACCCTTCGAAAACTGCCTTCTAATCTCTTCCCCTGCCAAGTGATGGATGATGCAAATTTGTTAGTCGCAATTCTTTTTCGAAATATTTTTGTAAGACTTCCTAAGTATATGTTTTGTTCTACTCGCATGCCATGAAACTCTTTTTGATATTCGGAGAATAATTTTTGTCATACGCACAATGTGGAATGTGAATACTGAAAGGCAGATGTAGGTCGAAATTAAAGGGCCAACAAGTGGAACACTGGTGACTCGCCTGGCAAAATTTACAGTTTACCTGAAATTACATGAACTAGACCTGAAACAATGAGATTTCGATATCCCCTGAATCCATAGAACACCTTTAAACTGATCCATGAACAAGGCATGGTCAACTATATAACAGAACATATGAGCTGTCTAATCATAAACTTGCTTTTGGCAGAAAGCACGGGTTCAATGTCGCTTTAAACTTAAACCATCTTGAGAGTTACATAATTGAGTCTAGCATGCGCCCGCCCGGTAGATCTAAGTGTTTATGCCCAAGGGTAGGTACCTGGAATCGGTAAACAGGAAGTTCGTAAAGTTAATCGTCACATTCCGTAAAGATTTATCCGCGCCTGACTGTGTAGGCAATATTACACCGAGTGAATGCCAAAAGATAGAGGGGTTAAATTCATTTATGCTATTTTAGTAGACCTCGTACACCTGCCGGAGCACGTGCAATTTTGCTATGACGTCAATGGTTATTTGTAGCATTTATCACAAAATGATATTTTGAGTACACTAATAACTTCAATACACACAAGAATGCGCAGTAAGGGCCTTCCGGCTTATAATATATTTCGTTGTTAGCAAGGCCTGCGTTTGATAATCCTGCAAAACGTCACGTTATTTCCAGATGTGAATGTACACATTGTGATTGAATTTGGGGACTGTTCTTGTTTTTCATCGACGTTGTTTTTTTGCCAAACACTAACCAACGCCAATCTCACGCTGTTTGTGCTCTATACCCCACATGCTCTTCTAATACATTCCTTTAGCCGTTCGCATTTGACCATTGTCCGCTTATTGACCAGTCGTTCCGTGTTAATTAAATTAAAACAAAATTTAAGACATTAAGCACTCTGCCAGGGCGAAGGATGGCCGTCAGTTTACGAACAACATACACATAAACATTACCCGTTGCAAGGGCACTGAATATCCATTAGAAAAAAGAATATCGGAAATGAACAAGTTATCAGAAAAGTATAGCTTTTCTACAATTTCGTGACCGTGACCGACAAGTAAACAACGCTACAACGAAAATAGCGCAATTGATAACAGCAGTATTGCCGGGTGACTTTTATTAAAACAAAGGCAACTTCGGCTGCGAGAATGGCAACATAATTCTCAATGATATTCATAAGCTTTGAACTCGTTCAAAAAGTTGTTTACATAGATTATACTATCGATTATTTACAGTATAGGACCGCAAGATTTGACATCAAGTCCAAACAGGCCTCACAGACCATGCAGTTTAACTAAGGCACATTTTGATGTTATATGTGCTCATTTTAGGTACATAACAATTATAATTATGCATTTAGAAATATAGAATTTATCTTTGTTTTTAGTTCATACCACAATAAAATATTATGTGGAACCCTAGGAACTCTTAACGTTTGCTTTCTGATAGTGACTGTCACATATAAAGATGAAATAATTGAGCATTGACTCTAAAATGTGTATTTTAACATACGAAATATCGACTTCAATGTCCCTTCAAAACATGTAACGTCCGTACATCTCTCTAAACATGTTAACTACCAGTTGCTGGTCCTCAGTGTTTTGTCTTATGAAATATGCTTCTGGACAGACGCACTTTATTCACACACTCAATGATAACTATAATATCTCTTGATTTGACAATAAGTACTAGGCCCAAAGATAGGCCTACCATCCATGAATGTAGTGTCCGTAGACATTTTGTAGTGTCCGTAGATCTCTCTAAACACGTTAACTACCAGTTGCTGTTACTTAGTGTTTTATCTGATGGAATATGGTCCTGGCCACACTTTATTCACACAGTCAATTAATGGTACACTGTACATTGTATATCTCTGAAGTTGACAATAAAAACTACTATCCATGAATATAGCGTCCGTAGACATTTATGTCAGTAGACTTAAACGAGGACACTCCATGGCAACAATGTTTAACTGTGGTATAAAGTTTGTGTAGGTATGTTGCAATTAAAATGAAATAAATACCTAGACTTTATAAAAAGCATTGTCTTGTTTGAGAGTAAATATTAGTTTTAGATTTGTAGCATCCGTAGATGCCCATACATTTTTATTATCACTTAAATAGTTGATTATTCAAACAACATTGGCTTCGGATGCTCAAAACAATTGTTCACAAACTGATCAGGACAGCCAAAGCTACAAATTTATACTGGTGTTGGTATGCCTACATCAAATTAAAAATTCGGTGCTCAAAAATGACCATGATCGTGGATAAGCCGTTCGCCTTAGTTCTTGAGCGGTGGCAATGCACGTTGACAGTACGGAACAATTATTACAAAATTCCTGAACCCACCTGTGCTTGTTGCCGGTATGTCAACACCATCAAGTTTCAGTTCATATTGTTAAATGGCACAGACGGCAGGTTACGAAGTACTGACAGGATTCGTTAACACGGATCAAATATGTTATAAGTGTTTTAAATGTCAAAGGGGGTCTCGAAATCCAGTAGGATTTGTATTAGTGACTAAACAATGCACCTTCCCATAGAAACGCTGAATCGCGTTGCTCCTTTATCACACTAAACGCCCCCATGTAAACCCACGGAACCTGCAATTATATTACAATAATCTTTGATAATTACCTGAAGTACTGTGTGCACAGGAATGATACACCAGCGTTTTTTTTTCTAAAATGGGAATTTTTACACAGAGCGCCATAACTTCCACTGACGTGATCTTTTAGAAAATTCATTTTCTAAATTCTAAGCAGCATACTGTAAGTCCCGATCTTTACAGTTCGTGGGCGAAAATGTCGAAAATAACATTTTGCAGCTAACTAGAGGAAGAATAGTTTTCGATTTCTCAGCAAAAACTCTTGTGTCAATGGACGTTACAACGAGCACGTGAAATATGATGCAAGTCGGAAAAACACGATTGCGTCTTGGTCGTATTTGTGCATATACAACGTACATGAGACACGTTTAGGTGATCAAGTAAATTCAGCAGCCATGAATACATGTATTCCAAACAGATTAGTTACATGGATAATGTTTTGCGCAGATTGTTACTGGCTCTCCGACAGCACGTAACTGGCAAACTGCAGTCTCTCAAAATTGTTACGCGAAAAACCGATGGCAAGCACTACCTTTTTAGCGAAACACAATGAAATCATTTAAATCGTAGAACTTTTTAAGTGATACAAGTCATGTGTCAAAGGAAGTTACAGCGAGCACGTGAAATACAACGCCTCGAAAAACACAGTTGCGTCGTGCTCTTCATGCATGCACACGGAGCACAATTTGGTGATTAAGAGAATTCTGTATCCATAACACGTTATAACAGATACGTGTACGTGTATTCAAAACAAATTACATGGGTAATGTTTTGCGCACATTGTTATTGGCTCTCAGATAGCACGTAACTGGTAAACTGCCGTCTCTCGAAATTATTACGCGAAAAATCTATGACAAACACCACGTTTTTACTGAAACACAATGAAAACATTTAAATCATCGAAACTTTGATTTCATAAAATGTTATGCGCACGGTTGTTGTTTTCAGTCCATCATACATGTAAATGGAGCTGTCAACTGGGTTCCTTGAGTTCGATGTGCCTGATGCTATCCATCGCTGACTATATCGAATAGTTGTTAATGCAACATGTATCCCTAATTTTTTTCTTCTTGAAATATCTAAGTAACTAGCGACTGTCATTTCATAGAAGTATATATTTTCTAAAATTGAGAATCTATACAAACTAATCATGTCGTTCAAAACAACATAGCATCCTCATGTTCACGTGAGCATGCATTTTTCACAAACATGTTTTTATTTGCAAGGTACATGTGCATTGATAGGGAAAAGATCTTTCACCAGGACCCATTTGCATAAAAGTCATACGCCGTATACTAACAACGACGTCGCATTATCACGCGCCACGTTGTTATTGTTGAACAATGCACCTGACGTCATGCAACAATCAAATTTATCCAACGGATAACTTTTGAAGCGTTATGCAACTCAGCCCAGCATTCTCCAAGTTTTTGTATTAAAACTTTAATAACAGTGCTCCAATACCACGTCTTGGATTTTCGATAGTTAGTGCCGAAGTTTTTACTATGAAAAAGGGTACCCGCAACGTTAAGCAAAAACAATTTGTAATTCAATCGATTCATTGGAACAATGCGCAACGCAAGTTAAAAGAACTGCCTTCCAAATTCAAACAAGTAGCCCAGTAATGCACATGTAAGCCACTCGACATCATTTTATCTGTTTGTTCTACGTCACGCTTTTAAGAGTCTTGACTTTTTGAAGTTTCACAAACACTTCAAACTACCGCCCACAGAGGTAATGATACATGTTTGTGTAAATGTTTCAAACTGGTTGAAGGTCACTAAAACGTGTGTTTACTCTTACCTGTAGAAGGGATAACACACAACGTCCTAACGTCTTAAGTCTTTGGAGATGGTTGATTCTTTCTAAACGCTATACTGGTCACCTCAATCAAACGATGTCGATCGACTTGCTTGTGTAAATGCCAAATCGCTTCTGGCTTTGTGGTAGCCAGATTGCAGCCTCAAATTGGCGCGTATTCAAATCGTGGTCAATCACCGGATACGAAGTTGAGCGAATATGTGAGGTGTGCAACAGAGAGGCATGTGTAAATACCGGGGGATACTACCGTGGAAGGAAGGGATGTGCCGCTTAGTTTCCCTTTGAATGAGTTCCTTATTATTAACAAGTTTCTACGGCATGGATGCCTTTTCCGATTTAAACTCTACAAAGTGTCCACTTTTGGAAGTTCGAATCTCTTCAAAAAGTTTCCATATTCCAGCCATAAAAAGAGATTTTTTGCAACTACATGTACTGAATACCAAAACTGCCTATACGCTTCTACTGGTCCAAGCTTAATGGGCCTAAAATGCAACTGTTGGAGAATCTCTGTGAAAGTGTTTGGTTTGTGGAATTAACCGGAGCAAAAAGGTTATGTTTTTGGTACAAAACACTACAAAGGGGCAACTTTTAACGGACTCTCCATGCAAATGGGACTCTTTTTCCAAGTCCACCTCGTAAGAGGTAACGATTTCCATCAGCAGCCCCCTCAAAAAATCGAGTGTGAGTCAGTTGACTTCATTTTCATTAAGCTTTTAAGACGAAATCATATTTAAGAAACAGGGAGTAGCCTCCGGCACGGAATTCGTTTTGCTGGGATTAGCGAAACTAAAATTCATATTAGTCTCCACAGCAGTCTCGTGATAATATAAATTACACAATGTTGAATCATCAACACATACTAACTGATTTATGTGTGTGTTGGTCAAGCAATTATGGCACACTGTTATTGAAATTAGTAATTCTCACAGGTCTTTTGAGGCTCTAAGGACCTCGCGTGACACTGTGTCATGCTCTGTTGATATTTGCTCTCCATGTATCGCAATAAATCCGTGAACCATGTTAGATGACCACTACATGTACCTCCTGCAGAGGAATGCTGTAACTGAGAAGACTTTCCAATGTTCATTGAGCACCACCGCGGACCTTGTCACACTGTAATTAGTGTTGCTGTTGTTTTTGTTTTTGTTTGGTTCAGACATCATGGTGGCATTTTTTGGCGGGCACCGGAGACAGATATCGGCTCAGAGCATCAGAAAAAGACTGATGCCACAGAAATGTTGGTCATTTTTTTCTCTGAAAATGTCTATTTTTGATACAAATAATCCATACTATGTTTGATACAAACAATCCATACAAAATGTACTATGTTTGATACAAACAATCCATACTGGATATGGTTGAGATGGAGACACCATTTGGTCATATCCCATGGCACATTATGCGTGTGTAAACTGAAAAGAAACCGAATTTTAGAAATACTCACATTGTTGACATGTCATTAACGTGATGGGGAGGTTTCCTTTGGGGATATACACATATCAACAAGATTAATTTCCCAAAAAACAACATTTCCAGTGCAACAAAGGTCTTCTGCGCAAGATGGGAAATTAGTTAAATATATGATTTCCTTTAAATTTACCAGTTTGGAACGCATGGTGAGTTTTGTTTGACAAAATATATCACCAAACTATAAGCTTCCTGCACTATTTGTGTTTACCTCATCTTACTACTAATATTTTAAAGTTCTTTTAAACAGTGGGTGGTGTTTCCTCGGAAACCTCATTACAAATGGAGCGGCAGTTACGTGAGAACCCACAATCCATGAAGCTGCTGCCACTCAATACGGCGGCCGTTATCGCTGGTGGTGCACCACCAAACATAAAAATAAACTTTTTATTCACTTAAGTTTCAAACAAATTGGAGTTATATTGAATGAGATTTATTTGGGCTCAAGTTTCGACGGAACTAACGCGATAAAATCAGTTTTTAAGGAAGATTTTAACAAAACTGATTCGGAAAGAATGTCTATAGGCTCACGGAACAGCATATAGACTGCAATCAGATTTGTGAAAAGTGTAACGGAACTTAAGTATTTACTTACGTACTCTTGACGTCACTTAGCTGTGACTTTACGTGTAGATGTCAGTATTAGTAATATTCATATTTGATCATTTTCCAAATTTCCAACGAGTAGCCGCGAGTCTTTAGGATTCAGTAATTAGGGATTGTCATGCAATTTTATCACTAGTAGGGTACCAGGTATTTGGATGTGTTTGGTGTTGGCATTTTGTAGTAATTTATAAATATCTGTTAGAAAACTGTTTACCTCACAATTGGGCTCAGTGTTGTGAATTGCATATTGCCAGTTTCAAAATAGTGATTACGCTATCAACTTCAGGACTTCTTTAATCAAACAGACATGCAGCATTTTGTAATCGCCAAGAAATTCGTCAAGGAATTGGCAGATGGTGCTCTGCCAGTAGTCGAATTCATTATATAAGACTGCCGGTTTTTTATAAATGTTTCACAACCGCTTCCACTGGTCGAACTCATTATAGGGTACTGTCAGTTTTTTATAAATATTTCACAAATGCTTTCGCTGTGCGACAAATTTTGCCCACGTCTGTTGTAATGAAATGTCCACGAAGAGAGGCACGTGTGTCTTATGTCAGCGTTCTTAGATAAATGCCGAATTCACACAAAGAATGCACGACCCGCTAAATCCTATTCTCCACTACACAGCTAGAAGACTTTGGTACATATAGCTGCTTCTACTCAAGCTGTCATTAAAGACCTAAAATCTGCGTTAACCTTTGTGATGTTCAACTATATCGTGTGAAGTTAATGTAGAGTATAAATTGGAGTGTAAGAACAAATGTCCAATTGACTGGAGTCCTAAGTCACTTTTCTGAAATGTTTTCCTGAAACTTCAACCGACCATTGGTGTTAAACACGTCGACTTTCTTCAGCCGGAGCTTGCTCTTCGACAGAAACGCCATTGCGTACAAAATCGCCCTTGCCACATTGTCCACATGCAGGCAATGAAATCGAACCACCTTGTCAGTGCCCTGAGATAGCAACCTGCCAGACCGTTGCAGGTCAGAGGAGTCAGAAACAACGTGGTTTAACAAGCAATACAATCTACTTTAAAACAAGTAAATGAACATGCATACGTTTTACTTCAGTGTCTGCCTTCAGTCCAGAAACATTATGATGGAACTACAGCACATGGAGGAGTTTAAACCCGGCGATCTCGCCAAACAACAATGCGTCATTGAAGAAAAACCGCAATTGCATCCTGAATGGTTGATGAAACAAGGCGACCAATTGGTCTTTGTAATCGTTTACATAGAAATAATGATCTGGAACCGAATACATTTAATGAAAACAACATGCCCGACCTAAGTGGGAACAAAACAATCACCTGTGCAAATGACATGCTCTCCGAAAACCAACAGGACACTTTACACATGTTTCGATTTTAGTACTTTTTAGGCCTATAGCATTTATGGGACATAACAGATTTGCAAAGTTTAAGCGATATTTTGTGACAGTCACACTCATCATAATCGTTTTTAAATAAATAACTACCTACATGTATATCATTACTAGTATTATTAATGCACCATGTAAAAATGTCATGTGCATGTACATGTATAATACTCACTCTACACTTTCTAACACGCGGGCCTCGTCCAGTTCCAGCTTTCCAAATTTTGGTTCCATTTCATTTTCTTCAAGTATGTAAAACAGTCCAATACTTTTATTCCTTATAATTGACATATATTGCGTTCTCGTTGCAGCGCTCTTAGCAGTGTGTCGAATTACGTCACATGACGCAAGAACGCAAATTCGGGTGAACATTGCCTCTACTACCATAACCTCATTTAGTATGAATGAAACAATACGAAGAATAATATTGATACATGTTTTTCGGCAACTTCTTGACTGAACGCGAGCACTCGCCCACTCTCATGGCATCAATCGTTATTAACACAATTTTGCTAGGAAAGTGATGGAATGCGTGTTCAAATTACAGTTTGAATGACAAATGCACGGATGTTAATCACAGCATTGCCTACAGTACACGAACAGTCGGAAGATAACTAAGGTGAAAACAAATTGACCAGCACAGCCACGGTTAGACAATAGACACCACTCATTACAGGCTCAATCTTCGCCATTTTTTTCCGTCCGAATCACCACTAACTATGCAGCATACACGTTTGCCTAACTAACTCAACCATATGTCAATGTAATGTCCGCTCCCAATTAAAATGTCCATATCTTCGTTTGAGGGGTTTCACAGAAATCTGGGAAAATTACGGACAAGTACACGCCAAACAATGCGCCCAGTTCGCTTTTTCCGAAACCAATGGGCTCTAACATTCCTCTCGATCATGCATATTTCACAAACTGTGAGGCACGTACATGCTGGATATTCGTGTTTTCGTACTTTGTGGAAAGAAATGTCAATCTATCTGGTATCGTTACGTGCAAACCGTGGGATGAAAGACTTGGCCTTGATGGTCCCCTAATATAGCCTATGCATGCACAAAAATTGAGAAAAGCAAATTTCCATAATAACAACCTACAATTGATAATGACTTCTAACGACCTATTAAAGAGTTACCACCGTGCATTTTCTTAAGTTTTGAGGTTTCAGTTACATAATGAAATAAAATAGATTAAAGTAAATAAGCCCTTTTTGATGCCAAACAGTCGCATTTTTTAATTTTGGAGAAAAATAGTTTCCCGCGAAATGATGTAATGGGTGGAAGTCGTTTGGTCACATCAATTGCAATGGCGGAACGCAGCAGATTGTGGTGAAAGAAACTAAATTCACGCATTTATTTGCGGGCATGGTGATGGATTTTACCAGTGCAAAAGCAAATCCGTCGCCTTTGAAAAGGGCGAGTCAATAGTTTGAAAAAGTGGCGGCATAGTGACGTGTTTTAAACAGCTTAAAAGCTGAAAGAAATATCATTGTTCCTATGATGTCAAACCTGTCTGAACTACTGGTGGTAACAACATATCAAACCGTGACGTGTATACGTGAAAATGGGAGGACTACACGTACACTGTAGCTGGGTAAATAGAAAATATTTTACCACTCTAAAAGGACATGATTATTTTGCTCAAACCGGGTCAAGGATAGTTTAAATGGGCAATATCCCTTCTGTTCTACACAAACATGCCCTTTCTCTGTCTTTTATATTTTAATATAAAATATCCGATTAAATTGCCTATTGGTCAATGTTCGTTAGTCATAAGTTCATATAAATAAAGACAGAGATTGGACATTCCAGTATTAATGGACGTGTGAGCCATGTGTCTTATGAGGCGCCATTTTTGTGTTGCAGATCGCTGTTAACAACACGCGTGGTTGTAGGCAGATAACGGAAATTTGGTTTATTAAACGAAAATGCCACCCGATTCAATTAGTCTTTTTACCGTCTTAATCGGTCTACATCCACGTCGCCTCTTATACGGTCGACCTCACCTTGCCGTGAGGTGTCGCGTTAACCTGTGAGGAAGGTGAGAAACGACTCAGCGACGTCAGTGGCTTGTCTGCAGAGTAATGCCGCTATATTGCGGTGCATCGTTCCAGCTTGCCCGAATTGTGAAGCTACGAAGAAAGCGGGTTTATCGTTTTTTCGACTTCCTCGAGAGACCGAAATGCTTAGGAAGTTGCTCGCTGTACGCTGTTAATAGCAAGTATGAGGTCGTGAAACATCTCCGTGTATGTGGCCGGCATTTCGACGACAGTGATTTCTCTGAAGAATTCCGGCATATCAAAGAACTATCCATACGTTCCGTTGTCTGTGCATGTTCACGGCGCCTCTCTAGTATTTCGTGATCACTGTATCCCGGTTCGAACTGATAGTCTATGAAACCTAACGATCCGAACCGTGAAGTCTTCGTTTTTGAGCTCTTGAATATGTCGGGATAGTGGCGCCGGGCGAGTTGCTATGCATTCTGCGCTCTGTTTCAAAATGAATTATTCTTATCTTATCCATTGCTTAAAAAATGTGAAACAAAGCCTGTCTCATTAGATACAGTTTGTAATGCCTTTGCAGTATTCGTGAGTGCAAATGTTGAGAAGCAAGCAATATACAAACCACTGCGTTACTGGCTTTTGATGCCGACAATGAATAAATGTAATTGACGGGGCACCGAGGCCATGTGATCGCCTGCTAATTCAGTGTTTGCTGACAGAAAGCTGCTGTGAAACAATTACTCGATTTTATATGCTATGGTCACATGTTAGGGGAATCTTTATTCAAATAATTTTTAATGTACAACCTTTGCCCTGACGGTCTTTGGAAGGGGAACCCGACTTTGCGGCCCCCGACAGATAAGTAGATTTTCAGTTTCGTGGCTAATTCTCGTAAATAATTATTTCTTTGGCTCACTATTATCAGTGTTGTAGTGTGCGCAGGTGCACGTAGGCGCAGCCAGCCACCTTTTGGCATTTGAACGTTGCGCCTACGCACCGTAAGTTACGTTCAGGGCTCAAGGTGATACGGTGGGCAATCGGCGCCTATTCACCTCTACTTGTACCACTACAGCACTGGCTATTATAGTCTTTTCGTGACTGGAGGTTTAGTTTCCAACTCAAGCTGATTTATGTTCGTGCCAGTCCCGGCGGCTGCGACGTCCCCGATCGGGTTCCGAGCCACTGGCCGGGATAACAAGTGTTTTGTGTGTTAAGAACTAAAAAAATCCCAAGTCTAAACAACACAGATCTAGTTTTTTTTGTCTGTATTTCACGGAAGAATACTTCGAATTTATCTCCGAATATGGACCAAACTCCTGCTGCGGACCTCGGTAAATTAACCTGCCAAATTTTGCATAGGCTACGGTGTGTCCAAACTCCAATAAGACCGTAGAGCGAAATAAAACAACATGTTTTCATAAGAACTCGATTTATTTTTAAGGGTTTTACATTGAAGTTTGGTGATTTTTTGGTGTTAAACGATGAATTCAAGCGATAAGCTGACACCATTAACTCGTTTTGTGAACTACTGAACAGACTGCGTGTGAAACCAATGACGTCATTGGATAATTTCAACACCTCCGTCTGCCGTCTGGTGTCAGGTAACGCAACCGAACGTGCCGTTATCGAGTAGAACTACTTGGTCTAAATTGATACAACATAGGTTGTTTTTTGGGTAGCATTCTCCTTTAACCCTTTTACTACATCGAATAAAAGGCGCTTATTAAACATCGCTGAATTCTTCGACTTAGGCCGGTTTTGTTCCATACAACCTACTTTTAATGACGTAGTAGTCCAAATCTCTGAGTTAAATCACCGCGTTCTTTTAATAAGAATGGGGCCCGTTCCACATAATATTGTTGCTTGTTTTATATGTCCGTTACCAGCAATTCTATTGACCCGGTGACCGCAGTCATAGCCGAGTAGTCGCTATTTCTCGAAAAATGCCTGCCTCTAGTTTTCAACCCAACGCGTTTTTGAACTTACACATCATCGTGGAATGAGCCCTGGTTCTTTGAAAGCGAAGGTTTTCAACACCAGACAAAAATGATATCATGATGTGTATCATCACGTTTAGACGTAAGTCTGAATCCAGTACTGCGTGGCAAACTCCAGAAGGATATAGTTATATTTACAAACGATGCCGTGCTTGACGATAGTTCAGAAATAATCAATTTTTAAAATGGCGCACGTCTAAACAAGATTTTAAAACTCAACTTCCTCGTTTCCAAAAAGAAGTCCTACTTTGCATCCCCAGCTCTCATAACGTTTCTCACAATATCGTCAAGGCTGGACAAAGGGACCTCTTTAAAATCATTTTGAAATACACTGTAGCACTCGGTGTCCATTATGGGAAGCCTTGTGAAAACAATGAACCATAAATGAGATGATTTTGAAAACTTTGAGGACCATGATGCATCAGCACTTTGCTAAAACATGTATTATGTATACTGCATTGTGTCCTCGTTAAATAAATTCAAAAATATAACGATACCGATAACTAGTAATAGTAGTGGAAGTAGTAATAGTAGTAATAGCAGCAATACTAGTAATAGTAATGTAATAGTAATAAAAGTGATTCATGCCGTGCCAGCCCGGAGGGCATTTCTATAGAAGAGTGCCGCCCAAAAAGGTGCTTTTTCATAGCAAAAATACTTTCCAAGATGGTATCATTTTCGACAAAATACTATCTAAAAGGCCGCCTTTTCTGAATTTCTGGAACAGAACTGTGCGAAAATGTGAAATTTACTCAAGATTAGCCTATAAATCTGGATTACTTTTTTGTCCAAGCCAGCTCTCTAAACAGGTAGATATCTAATTTTTTCGGGTGACACCCCTCGTCCTAAAATACTCGAGTAACCCCCGGCAATGTCATATACCACTTGTTCTTGATTTTTGTCATTTTCATTGTTATATGACACTGGTTTCGTAAAATATATCAATGGTACATTTCTCTCATGTGCTTTCGACTTAAAAGTATCAACTACATAAAATGTAACAAGTTGTTACAATTTTGGAGAGGCTTAGCAACGTAAAATGTAACAACGATGTAAAATGTAATACATGTGTAGTTGTTACATTTTACGAAATTGTTATATTTTACGGCGTTTCAAAGCAGTTTGTTCGTTATTTAAATTGCAAATACACTTACAAGGAGGCGAGTCCTTCACTGTAACGCTGCTTTCGTGTTTGGTTGAAACATGATTCTTTAAAATATGCCGAACAAAGTGTGGCTGCCGACTGAGTCACATGTTCCACAGTGACATTTCACACACTCGTGCAGCACACAAACCGCAACTCCGAAGTACAGGTAGCTAGGACATTTGAGCACAGAGACGTTTTCAGTCAAGTTGCTGCTACTAAAGCCTCCACAAACGCATCATTTGAAAAACGCCGCTCTCCGCGGACTTTCCTCACAACTCATCAGTATCGCACAGGTAAAAACAACAACGGCAGAGGTCTTCCACTCATTACGTACAACCCTGATAACGGAAAAACATGTTTTATAATTTGCGGCTTGTCTCTTAGCAACAGGTATATTAAAGGTTATTAAACCCCTTAAGCTGTATCAATATTTTTTGACACACGGTCATGTTGGGAACTTTTTAAGAGCAATTCACTCCGAAGCACAAACAGTCTTTAGGAAATTTCACTCGGTGCTGCGTGTTTTTGTCCATTTTCGGAATATTGGATGAAGCTGCGTAAGCAAAAAAGACGGAAATGCGCCCATGGGGCATTTTCGACAGACCCAAATACGGACAATCCATGTAGCTATAATAGTATAATATAATATAATTATAGGAAATTCGGAAATTGTAACTGTTGGTTCCAGTGTGTGTTCAGACTCTGCGCTCACAGAATGAAATAAAAATACGCTTGCCCTCATCATTTTCACCCAACGTCTTGTGTTTCTTAGAAAGCTGCATAAAGGCACACCAGCAAATGCCAAGGCAGGTTTGAAACGTCATAATTTTCTAAGCGGTGCCGGGGTAAAAAAATATTCGCATCACCATTGCTAGTCTCAGGTGAAATCCTTTTTTGAAAAAAGGGCAACTAAAATACGGCTACACAGACTTGATTTTCAAAAAACAGCGACAGCAACCAACAATCCTTTTTTGGTCCTACCCAGGATTTAGGAAATATGTGTTTTTGCATATATATGTAGATGGCAGTACACAGTTGTTCTGTAGCTCATGTGACTTAAGTCAAAACTGATGACAAGCCGTTACCAGAAAGACACGTGTTAAACCTTTTTAACATAGCATATCTCTTGGTTGTTCGAATATTATGAACGCAGAGGACATTGCTCTTATGTAGTTTAAAGAGTTCGTGGTTCCATGTTCCCCGGCTAGCACGGGAATAGAAGCCTATAGTTGACTTTCGAAATAGCCTCGCCATATTGGATTCACTAAACCCCCAGACTCTGCGATCAACAGCGGATTTGCAGCGCAGACGAACTACGCATTGCGCATGTGCGAGTTACTTCCTTTGCGAAGGCTCATGGGATAGCTTGTGGTCAGGCATGTCTTGAGCAGGCTGGATAGTGTGTGCATTTAGAGTGATTTGCAAATTAAAAACCACGTTTCATTTTTTGCTTTATAATACCAAGCAAGTCCTCTCTCTCGTTTGTAAACACAGCGTAGCTATGATCAGTGACCGTGTGACCGAGAGCACGACTGTCGCCGTGTTCAGTATTGGGGTTATCGGCGTTGATTTCGAAATCTCCTCCTATTTCAGACAAGTTGAGAGTTCTTGGGTTGCTTAACTTTTGTAGCTTTCGTCGTGGATATGCTAGAGACGTTAATTTTAANGAAAGCTGCATAAAGGCACACCAGCAAATGCCAAGGCAGGTTTGAAACGTCATAATTTTCTAAGCGGTGCCGGGGTAAAAAAATATTCGCATCACCATTGCTAGTCTCAGGTGAAATCCTTTTTTGAAAAAAGGGCAACTAAAATACGGCTACACAGACTTGATTTTCAAAAAACAGCGACAGCAACCAACAATCCTTTTTTGGTCTTACCCAGGATTTAGGAAATATGTGTTTTTGCATATATATGTAGATGGCAGTACACAGTTGTTCTGTAGCTCATGTGACTTAAGTCAAAACTGATGATAAGCCGTTACCAGAAAGACACGTGTTAAACCTTTTTAACATAGCATATCTCTTGGTTGTTCGAATATTATGAACGCAGAGGACACGGCTCTCATGTAGTTTAAAGAGTTCGCGGTTCCATGTTCCCCGGCTAGCACGGGAATAGAAGCCTATAGTTGACTTTCGAAATAGCCTCGCCATATTGGATTCACTAAACCCCCAGACTCTGCGATCAATTGGTGGACATGTGTTTAGCGCCACCTACAAATTCTATGTAATGCGGGCGGAAGGTCTCGTCCTACTGGTATAAACAGCGTTTTAACACATTCCTTGCTATTATAATGCCGGCAAATGTGCACTCCTGAGCTGTGGGATGCACCAATGTCTTACGAAAAAAGAAAACCCTGATGAGCAAGGACGTCCTTTCTGCGTACAATACCCACTGTGAAGATGCCGCCCCTCCAGTGTACATGTACATGTATCCAGTGGAATAATTTCGACTCGACAGGGTTTCAAAAAGCCAAACTTAATTAGTAATCTTCAACTAATCACAAAGGGAGGGAGTGACAGTGAAGTCTGCTTTTATCGTTAGGAACCACTAGGTAGTATTTGAATTTCTGCCTGCCAATTATGAGTCGGAATCAATTGCTTTTGCGCCCTCATGAAACTAGAGAGCGCAAACATGAAAAATATGATAAGTCCCCAATTGTGCTGTTGTTTATTTGGCCGTGTCGGATTCTGTTATTCCTTGTAATTCTCGACCAGAGTATTGGATTGACACTAGTGTCTCGCTAGAAAAGCAAGATCTCGAGAAATTCCGCAAGACATCGTCGTGTATTTTCAATGAGAGCATGTGATTTGGGTTAGATTTTCTAGCCGCGTGACAGTGAGTGAACTCGATTTCGATATACTGATCCATGAGGACTTCACAGAAAACAGGGGTGCGTTCCTTAGGAGTTAGGCACTCGTGAGTACACATAGTGTGATTGCGAGGCAATTCGCTTCAAATGCATGACGATATCTCACACGAAACTCTACTGAACGCAGCTCAAGGTGTTCGGGTACTGTTCCAGTGAGTGGAAAAACCGAAGCAACGTCTCGCAAACAGAACGCATGTGCAAACATGGCGCCCCTAAAGAGGCTAAGGGAACTAAGATCTGCAGGAAATTGTGACCTGATGTCGAGTATTTGCTTTTACTGACATAATCGTCGTCTCGCGGCGCTTCTCCACTGTTCCTCTCTGGCTGGTATCGTAAAACCTGTTTTTCGCGATCCTTACCTAAAGTTTAGCAAATCCGCAGTTTCCATCGTTATTTTCGCTTTTGTGATGAAATGAGGAAATAAGACTAGCATTATTTTCGTTCCAAAGGCTAAGAAACGTAAAACAGCTCTAGGAAAATAAAAAATTCATCGAAGCTTAAACGACACTGACACTGCTTGCACAACTGTTCACGGTTAATGGTTATATTACTTTTGGCTGATGCATTGTTTCTAAGTTTCCGCCGAACTTTTAACATTAAATGGATGGTTCTTTGTTTTAAGTTGCATATTTCACGACCGGAAAATTCTTATCAAATAATTATGAAGTAAAACTTTAGTAGTTATTTAACATCATAGACAATCTTGCCGTTCAACCGGCGCGGGTAAGCTCATGCATACAGTATAAATGACGTCGTGCACATGTTTGACAGCGAGCCAAAGCACATTGTTACAACATAATGCCGCGATACCTTTAAGTTCGCCACATGTACATGAGATAAATAAGTTGTGCTACCTAAATGGGAATACCACGGCGATATCTCATCGAGAATTCAATTCACCGGGGGATGACCCAAGAAAACAGTAGGTCGAGTTCGGACATTCTCAGATGAAATGGATTCTCGATAGGATATGGCAGTAATA
Source organism: Phoronis australis (assembly GCA_002633005.1). Classification (NCBI taxonomy): domain Eukaryota; kingdom Metazoa; phylum Phoronida; family Phoronidae; genus Phoronis; species Phoronis australis. The sequence goes on from NMRA01000884.1 coordinate 62,124, forward strand.
TTCCGTAAGTGTATAGTACATATATGTGATGACCTATGTGTATAATGTTTATGAGCTAAGTGGGTGGCAGTGTGACTTAGTGGGATAATGTCCGCTTCTTTATTCAAGGTCGTGAGTTCGAGTCACACAGGGGCACACTGCTAGACCATGAGTCAGGTATCTAGCTCCTCAGCATAGTTTAATCTATACACTAATGAAACATAAAATGGTTCCAGGTGATAAATGCAATGAGCTCACCCTAGCGGTCTGCGCATGTCTGGTACAACATGTACCAGACCGCCTGCAAGTACTTTATTATTTTTCGTGATAAGTTTAATCACGAAAGCAAAGTGGGTTGAACTTGTCAATAAGGAACTTCTCCAAGGGAACTTTTAATGTTTTCTCAATAGAACTACGTAGGCCTACTTGTACTACCTGCTCTGTTGATGAAATGCGATTCGTAGGTACTGGGACAACTTTTGTACATGGATATGTTGTCTAACATCACACCCGCAGCATAGAAAAAATATGTCGAGCTCACCAGAATATGCAAGTTAGACAAAGTTTCTGAAAGGGTCAAAATCCACTTCTAAAAAGCATCTAGTAATATTTCAAAAAACTTTATTTATCCAAATCTGTCAGATTATTCCTACCGACCCGTCAAACTGAGGACGCTTTAGCACCTATGGTTCAAAATCTTACTGTTAAAATTACAAGTAGAAATGGTATTTTATCGTGTGATAGTAAAACATAGAGAAGACAAATTCCCTAGACCTAGTTGGGCTCAGAGAAAACTAAAACGAACTTAAAATTATAACAGTGTAATATCACTCATCTGCAAGTCTTTCTCATAGATTCAGGAAGCAAGGTAACCGTGTTACAACGGTTTAAAAAGCCAAACTCCAATGGCGGAACAATTCCGAATCGATTGATGTCCGTTAATCTAAACTGAAATACATCACATGTCTGACAAATAACCCCAGTGACGTAACAGAGACAAATCACTCACACGTTTGGCACAATCTCGTAATATCCCGTTGCAGTTCACGTCATCTGCTGCACGTTCTGGATATACAACATTCGAAAGTACTCTTGTACAACTCGTTACCAATATTTCTCAATGGATCAGGCATAAGAAAAAAATCCTTTCCAAATTTATCAGTTCACTCTTTCCACTGCAACTGGTCTGCACGGGGGTGATCTATTCCGTTTTCCTATAATTGTGGCATTTCATCGTTACAATACTCTTTTTTCATCTGTTCTCGTTGCGAGTAACCTTTTCGGATAGTTGCAACACAGTGCTAGCCTTTATGTTCTTCTGCGCCTATAACTAGCTCACTGAAAGCAAGATCACATAATTAGTGCGCGGTTTAACACTCTAAATCGTTGGAAATGTAATACTATTTTCTTGAGGCAATCTAATACTTCAAAGATCATCTATTTAATGTCATTTCAGTGGGAATCAGGGCTGAATTTTGTTAACCAAAGACACTAGCAAGAAAGCAAACTGCGACTACCATGACAGACTTCAGTTGTAATGGGCAGCGACGTTTCGCTGAGTCGCAAAGATTTGCGTGATGTCGTTTTTCTGGGGAAACACCTTCCACAACCAATCGAACTCCTGTCAAATATTAAACAGGTTAGCCTGGTGATCTGGCCAAACGGAAACCCTGCCCACCCTATCTGCAGTTCTTTTGGCCTACTTTGAAATATTTTAGTGATTCGGCGGCGTAGAACAGATATGTACGCAGACCCGTGTCCAACGCTTTGAACAATTGACACATGTCAAACGCCACGTAGTTTATTCTAATAAAGCCCAAGGTATGATCACCTGAAGTCAATTTCTCCATCGCCGTCTTGGTCAAGTACTTTGATGAGGTCTTCAATTTGTGATGACGTCATCGGGATCTTGGCTGCCTAAAGGGAACAATGAAGATGAGAGACTGGATTTTTTGTCGGTTTAGGACTGGCCTATTATTGTTATAACAGATGTTTTAAAGTGTACACAACATGACTCTAGTACCTCAAAATAAATGTTATTATTTTATCTTACTTGATTTCAGTGCCTTTAGTGCACAGCTCATTAAGAAACACGCAAAAATTGAAAAAAATAATAATTATGTACAACGTCATGGGTTGAACCCAAGTCGTTCGCCATGCTGTTCGGATTAGAGACAAGGTTTATAGATTGAAGTGAAAGCAAAGTACATTTAGCGTCGAGAAGGTTCGTAGAAGGATCAAAAGCAGCAGCCAGGCGGAGAACGTCTCGGTGTTCCGAAGGACACCAAAGTTGCGCAGAAGTGGCATCGCTTCGTGCGCCGAACGAGAGTGTGGGACCTCATAGTGGACCAAGCGATTCGGTCCGGGGCCACTCTGTGTTCTGCCCACTTTGAGGACTCGTGTTTCGACTCCAGTCACAGGAGACGTTACGATAAAGGCCTGATTCAATAAAGGATAATATTTATCATTCAGAAACATCGGCTTTTAAATTCAGGATCGTCTGTTGGATGACTGGGTTGACTCGCCGAGCCCGAGGCCGCTTCTCCTCGCGGGAGGATCCAGTTCGTAAGACTCAAAGTAGAAAAGTACGCAGCCGGAAGCACATTAAATTTGTTCTCGCTTTCGTGCAACCCCATTTCCTCATCGTGGCCACCATTCCCGTACGTCTCTTCATAGTATTCGTTCAATTCTTGATCATAATCACCGTCGCTTTCAAATTCCCTGCTCTCCGCCATTGTTCAATGCTAGTCACTGATCTCTTGTGTTCAACCCATGACGTCACATGGCGGGAAATGTGAAAATTGGCAAAATTGAAAGAAAAATCAAAATTTCGATCTAATTACAGAAAATAAACATGGGTTTAGCTAAATTTTACGTTGTACATTTAGTCTGTGGCCTCCGGTAATCCAAAATGTGCAAAAATCCATGGTGTGTACTGTTTAATTCACACTTGACAGCTGATGGAATTCAGAAAGCGGTTCGAGATTTATCCACTCATATTTTTTTTCCAAAAAATACCCAGTGATTGAATGATGTCACATACATTTAATCGTGTATTTCCGCTTCATGAGTGGTGACACGCTTAAAGGAACAGGAGGTTGAACGGTTAGGCACGGAAAGAAATATGTATTGCGACATAAACTGAAAGCGTGAAAGAATCTGAGTGCTGTCATTACTTACTTTTAAGCCATCCTTAAATTCATCGTACGAGACACTCATACTTCCGTCCTGATCAATCTGCGCGAACAGGTCGACGAGATTAATATTGTTTTCCGTCATATACTGCTGGAAGAAGGACAGGGCTTCATTAACCACGTCATAACTCTTCAACTTCCGCTTGCCGTATGAGTCTGTGTAACCGTGGATGCAGTTAAAGTTGGTGTGCACTTCTTGTACGTCAGCGATTTTTTGTTTAAATTCCTCTCCGTACGTCATTTCCTGTAAAAATAAAATTACGTTCTACCTAATGCTGACTGATACAGGACACAATCTTGAGTTGATATATCAATTGCAACGGTACCACTTTTATCCTGTTAACAAGATGCCTTTGAAAATCACACATTGGACGTTTGATAGTACTGCAAATGGGTATTGATGTGTGCCACGGGAACACTGTAGGAAAGTAAACATATTTGGGAATTCCTGACACCCGATTGATGTTAGCCTGGCGGTGTTGCTTAAACGCAAGAATCTCGCGAACGAAGCAGCAGTTGAGCCTTACGTGCTTTGCATGTACATGGAGTCAGCTTGCCTGATTTTGTTTTCACGAGGATATCGTGTCTTCGAAACGCACGACTGAGCTGCAAATTAACGTCAATTGACCACTGCCAGAAATAAAAAAACATTAAAACATTTAGTTGCATAACCTTTGTAAATTAACGAGTATCAACGATAATTTTTTTCATTCAACATTCTCGATATCTCACTATAGTAAATAACTGCAGACACTACGCATATATGACTCTTTATTCACTGGAATTTCCCCGTTGCAGAAGCGTCGCAGTCGGTTTTAAAACGTCTAATCGAATAATGTTTATTCAATTCCCTTTGAAAGAAACTGATCGCATGTTTTAGGGTCTATATAGTATTCCATTTCTGTTACAGAGTACTTAAGGTCTGAGTTTACAAAATGGTCTCATTCTGGAACAGCGTGTGCAGCACATAGAGAAAAAGCTGAGTGTAAAGCAATCGATTGTAAGATGAAATAAAGTCCAAGGCATACGATTAGTCCAATTATACATACTGCTAGATCAAGAAGTTCTAGTTTGATCTCCGACGTTTGCAGAAGAAGATCCATTACGGCCATTGCAGGCTCCTCGGGCACGACGTTTCGACCAAGCTTAAAGAAATAAAAAGATCGAGTTAACGGTAGACACGACATCGTTTGGTCTCTAAGTCTCAAAGTTTAAAAAAATTGATGAAAATAAAACAACCGTATTAAATATGTATAACCGAGTAGTCTTGTGACAGACACCACAACTGCATAAAAATTAGCTGCAAAATCCACATGCAACGGAGACTGGCATCAACATGAATTGAATCTTTCACAAAAAAACATAATTCTGCATTGCTATGAAATTTATGAAGTTCGCGCATACATCTTCAACTTGTGAAAAGATATATTCCATCTTTAACTCAAACGAACATATTTACCAAATCTTTATTGAGAACTAGTTTTTACCCGTAGCGTCTGCAACGTGTCGTTTGTTGTGAGGCATTTACACAGTCTGAGGAATCCTTCCGCCATAATGCGATTACACGTTAAATCGAGTTCTTGTAATGTTCTGTTATTCTCCAAGGCAACGCCCATGGCAATGGCACCATCATTTCCGAATCCGTTCCAGGCAAGATTGAGAGACTTAAGTCCAACATTGTCCTAAAAAAACACACACCATTTCGCCACCATTTTACAGCTGCAAGTAGTATTAACAAATCAAGACTGAAATATATCATACGACCACTACTACTTCTGTACATGTACTTTTGTCTTTTGATTCGATAGAACAAAGAACAATGAGTTACGTTATGAGGTGATGTTGACATCTCAGACGACTGTCCAAGCAGAGAGCAGAGGGCGTTGGTAGCCGCAGGTGATAAAATGACAATGTAACGTGAGACGAGGAAAAGTGAGTAAAATGCCAACAGTGGGCATGTAAGAAAACAAAATTAAACTAATCCCGAACACATCAGCTCACATTGACCTGACACTGCACTCGCGATCGGTCCGTATTTGAATGTAGATACATGTAATATTTAGGCCCACCGGCAATAACAATTCAGTGAAGAAGCTCTTAGTTCACGTCTGTTCTGTAATAGACTGCAGTTGTTCTACAGACCTTAACACCTAAGCATATTGATAACGCTCCGTCGCCTCTCAGTTCGTTCCAACTCAAGTCGATGCTATCAAGGTTACCGTTTTCAGCTGAAAATCAATGCAAAACACCAAGTTTACTCGTTGTTTTGTATTCAGCGAATAATCGACTTGAGCCATTTTTAAAATGATGTGCTAGACAAAAGAACCATGATAATATATTACTATGGCAATTAGTTTTCCACTTAACTTCTAAGCCATCAATGCTTAATTGTACAACTGTGTGCTCAAAATCATTATTGCTTCCGATTGATTTTGTCTTCTGCGATGCAAGTTGTAAGTAATGTTTAGAGGTACATAGAGTAGAAACGTTGTGTCACTGTCCAGCGGTACATGTGCATCTACGACTGACTTAACTAGTGCGGCAGTTACGTAGAGCACGAAGAAATAAAGACCTTCCAAAAATATTGATAAACACCGGACTGCTGTCGCTACTGGTGAATCTTTACCAAACCAAGGCCTAACTTGAGGACTCCTTGTAAACGTAAGCAAAACTAACCTATCAGTTTCCTGAATATGACCCCAGCTGTAGAACCAAAACAGTTGTTGCTGAGCGTGACGTCAGTTAAGCCCGTGTGGTCCTGAAATGTACATGTGCATGTAGGCCTACTCATTACTTTAAGTGTTTAGTACTCCTGGATTCATATACTTTTAGTAAATTGGAAAATATGTTGATGTCGCTTGTAGTACCGTAAGATATGACATGTTGCGTGTGTTGTTCGCATCTACGAATCAGATTCGTTCGGTAAAATACAAAGCTTCGGCTACACGTTAAACACGAAGTACATGTAGAATGTAGAATGTGTCGTGAGAGGTCGGAATTCTTTGCTTTCTACGCGTAGATTGCGCCACAGTGTATACCCGACTCGCGTTCAGTCTTGTCACGGTAACAACGCGTTAGCAACTGATCTCGCGTAAGTGCACAACGTGAGCTTTAACTACCGATTTACCGTAAAAGATCATTAAATTTATGCAACTTTTAACGTTAACTGTGTAGGCTAGAATGTTTAGTCACCCATAAGACGGAAGCCTTACGCGATTGAATGTGAAAATGACCTTTGCTCTAAGGCTCTCGTCATGTTCTCATAAAAGCAACAGTACTCGGGTGGTAATAGGTTACTAGTGCGCGAAAACAACGTAGCTTCGGTAATATTTAATGTACGCAAATGAGAAAAATGTTTTGATTAGAAATATTCAAATCAAACTGAGATTTTATGAACGTAAACACAAAGTTTTTTGTCAAGTTACTCGAAATCACTTTTTGTGCCGACGAAATGTGACAGCTATGATCTTTACACGTTGAGTAATGATTGTTTACACCGTCCGAAGAATATAATGATGTCAACCCAAACGTAGGTTTGACCCTCTTCCTCCGGTCGTCACCTATTTCCCTTACCCGCTCCTTTCTTCTGGCGGTATGACCTGTGGTGACCCACTCGTTCTTGTTCGCGTTTTACATGTAGCCTACGTGTAGCCGAAAACCTCCATTGTACCGAATTTCCGTACAACATGACTGTTTTCATTACTACATGAACACGAGTTCAGTTAATTTACTGCAAGAAAATTGTGCCCTTTCTATCGGAGATTTAAGACAATAGAAATAAGTTTCATGAAGGAAAAATCTTACAAACATATGTATCGAAGATTACAAAATGCCTTCAATGGGGCTGTTCAACCACTGACTTCACCGCACTGCCAAACGACGAAATTGTTAGTTTTGTTGTCATTTTCTATTAGCATGCGCGCACCCAGCCTAAATTATAGGGGGGTTGAATTTTTCGATATGCGGACCTTTTGCTGAAAAATTCAACGAGAACTAAAAAAAACAAAAAAGGCCACTAGGTTCAAGCCTGCGAATTGTGCAACTGCGCCGAATTCCTGTGGACTTTTGTCTCGTTTCCTCGGACTTTTTGTTTCATTGAGACGGACCTTTTTGCCCACTTCTCTCGTTCGAGCCCCCCGAGCCCTCCACCCCTGGGTGGGCCCATGATTAAGAACGCACTTTTTAAGCAGCCCTGCTATTCTTAAATTGAACCCCAGACCAACGAATAGACATTTATATTTCACAGCTTCTATTCACGATGAAGTTAGTTTCGCGTCTGGTCAAACTCCGGCTACTCTGAAAACGTTATGGTACCGGTATGCATAGCAGGACCAAATCAAGTAGGTCATGTTCCGAAACTGCCAAAAGATTTCATGATATTGCCTTATTTTGGTTACAACGATAAAGGATTAGAGTTCGCTAAGGCTATTTCAAAATGAAACAACCGGTCGCGTCTGTGGGTAAAATGATTATTACATAATCGTTACGTGTCGAAAAACAACAAATTTATATTTAAGGTCGAGATTGATTGAGAGGTCATAAAGTTCCAAGTTGACGCATACGTGATCTCAAAATAGTAATTTCAGCTCAGGCTCAACAACACAATATCAGCCAATCAAAGTCAAAGAGTAAGTAAGAGAATTATGAAATGCACAGTCCCAAAGATTTACGACAATTTTTTATTTACAGACGCGGGAGACCCAATAGCGGATTTGCAGCGAACTACGCATTGCGCATGTGCGAGTTACTTCCTGCCCAAAGGCTCATGGGTTGTGGTCAGGCATGTCTTGAGCAGGCTGGATAGTGTGTGCATTTGGAGTGATTTGCAAACTAAAATCCATGTTTCATTTTTTTGCTTTATAATACCAAGCAAGTCCTCTCTCTCGTTTGTAAACACAGCGTAGCTATGATCAGTGACCGTGTGACCGAGGGCACGACTGTCGTCATGTTCAGTATTGGGGCTATCGGCGTTGATTTCGAAATCTCCTCCGGTTTCAGACAAGTTGATAGTTCTTGGGTTGCTTAACTTTTGTAGCTTTCCCCGTGGATATGCTAGAGACGTTAATTTTAAGAGGAAACTCCGTCGGAATGTTGTTCTCATACGTTTTTTTTTCCACCAGGAAAATGTTCGCTGCACACACGATGGCCCCTAGGCAATTACATCGCACTGGATGCCGCAGGGGCGATAGTACGTCCTCACAAAAAGTTACTCATTTCAAAATACAGCAAATANTATTACAAAAATCGTTACGTGTCGAAAAACAACAAATTTATATTTAAGGTCGAGATTGATTGAGAGGTCATAAAGTTCCAAGTTGACGCATACGTGATTTCAGAATAGTAATTTCAGCTCAGGCTCAACAACACAATATCAGCCAATCAAAGACAAAGAGTAAGTAAGAGAATTATGAAATGCACAGTCCCAAAGATTTACGACAAATTTTTATTTACAGACGCGGGAGACCCAATTGACAGAGACCATTGCTAGGTATCGTGGAGATAATGAGGTTTCACAGTGCATCAAAATTTGACGGGTTAGTTGTGCGGGAAATTCCTTGCACAAGCTTGCCTTTATGCATGTATATGAATACGATAATGTTGTACGGCAACTTAGGTGTGTTAAACCGAATGAACATGGTTTGCAGAAAATCTGACAAGGTGAATTACGTATCTGTGCGCTCAATTAGTGTATGTACAATTCTGTGTTCATTGCGCTAAATCTGACAACCTTGTGACATGAAGTTTAATCATCGGGTACCAGTAAAACACATAGCCAATATCGGTTAGTGATCCTCCAAGTAACATATATACAACTGTATGTGTGTTCATTGTCAAGGACAAACGTAAGTTGACAAAGAACATCATAATGCGCTCCAAAGATCATCTGTTTTAACTAACAATTTGGAAAAAAAATATCAAGGGAATACAAACTTAATCTATTACTTCGCAAAACATTACAAGTAAATGTTAGGATGTGGCTGTGAAATATCGAATTTTCACTTCCGAGTTCTATTAACAAATTATCACAAGCTAAAACGTAGCGGCATTACAAACCTCGATGGCTCTTGAAATCACACCGGCGTCAGTGTCCGTAAAGTTGTTTCCTGAGATGTCAATTTTCTTCAAATGTTGGCAAGATCGGACCATTTGTCCAACGACTTTAGCACCATAACCATGCAAGTTGTTTTCAGCGAGATTCTAAAATTAAATTGAACTGGTAGTTTCAGTACATGTACAGTAGGCTTAAAATCTCAAATTGTTTAACAGGATGACGGAAAAAGATTTATTTTCAAACTGACGTGAAGCTTGCCACTCACACACGTTATAGTTTATCGCTTTGTGAAGTACGTGACATCGTGTGGAAAATATTGATTTAGAACCCACTCTGTTGAAGATTTAGAACAGACAGTGCTTGTAGTGGTTTGAGCTTCAGACTTCCGTTTGGGGAACCCGGTTCAAATCTTGGCTTTACTGGCAGACAATCGAGCATTCCACAAAAATATCCCCTATTCCTCTGAGTTCAGTCCTAGTGTATGTATGCAAGGGAGCGCAATAGGAACCTGGATATAATGCTAAAGTGATTTCAGGGGATGCAAATATTAAAATATTATAATAACGGATAAATGGATTTACCAATACGTTCCACGAATATAGTGCACAGTAGTAAGGTTGATCGACTTGAGAGCATGCACTACATTGCAAGCATGTACATTGTATGACCCGAATGTAATTTTGGCCCATGTTGTGTTTTCAGTGTTTTATCAGTAATGCACTTTATAACCGGCACTGTTATTAAATGTTCGATATAATTATATTCACCATGCTTTTGCCAGGTGACCAAATGGATCTCCACCAAAGCACAGTAGGTGGCTTTCAATCATTTCCTAACTAGTTGGGATGGAAATTCATGAGTATTTATCTGCTTACCAACTCCACAATGGACGTATTTTCCTCCATCATGCGACATATTTGTAGCACCCCGTCAGAGCCAAGGTCGTTTCCTTTGAGATTCAGACTTGTAATTCTGTCGTTAATCTGACGAAAATACAGCGGTGAAAAAAATTAGGTTAGCGAAACTAATTCCAGTACTACAACACTCACGTGCAACAAGACTAAAAGCAACCAGAGACGGATCAAGGATTTTTAGTTGGGGCGGGCTAGAGCAGAGTATTAGCCAGGATTTTGCCCGTCACATTCGCACCCCCGTACTGCCAAAGGGAATTTGAGAGAATTTTAAGGGGGCCATGACCCTCTTGCCCCCCTAAATCCGCCACTGGCAACAAGTAGTAACCTAAACAATCGTTATCGCGACCCTCATTCTGATAAGAAGTATGAACAGGTTTAGTTGAGCAGTCACAGTAGTAAGCGCCCCATTCCGAAAAAACTGGGAGAAGAAAATAGAAGTGAGCATTTTGTACGAACACTGATGACTGGACATAATCAAACTTGCCATTAAGTAAATAAGAGTCTAAAACGACTATTGTGTCCTAGTCCATAATACTCCTTACGGTGATAGCATTCTATTTCCGTTACCAACAAGAGCATGGAAGTCCACCGCGTGGCATTAAAAACGCTCCAGATTTGGCCTACCTTGAAATTAGCACTCCGAAAATGACGCATGTACGAATTGCTGAGTGTTCACCTGACACGCAGGCTCATTCGGCTGATAATCAAGACCTATGATGCTTGAAAACAACCACAGTAGACGGCTAAAAAATTTTGTTACTCAAAAGACGGCATCCTACGCATATTTTCACCGTTGGCTTCTAAATTCCGTCGGTCTTTAGCTTTGTTACATTCGAAAAATACAAATTTTGAGACGTCAACAGAATACACTTATTGTCTACTAGGGCCGACAAACGGGCTTAAGAAAACGTTAGGTATAAGAAGGCGCTCTGAACATATTTTGAACATCGGCGTCGTTACGCCGCCTTTAGTTTGCTCTTTTCGCAGATTACAATTTTGAAACAATAATTACTGGCGATTTGAATCGACGGTTCACTTTTCCGGGGATAACATGCGGCTTTGGAAATATGATACTTTTAAGATGGAGCCTTGCACCAATTCTAATATGTCAGGGTCATTCCGAAGTTTGTTCATTTCCCAAACTTATGTTTAAACAAGCTCAATTCGCTTCGTTTTGTTTCTCGTCGTGGAATATAGTAAGTTCGTGCAACGAGGATAAGTTTATTGATATCATGCCTACCACTAATGGTATAGAAATACAAAGCGCTCCTTGCGGTCCAAGTCCATAATGGGACATGTTGATGTCACATGATCCCGATGATCCGGAAGTCTTCAGTTTGTTGTGGAATGCTGACGATGGTACAATGCCGTATTTTTTGCATGCAGCCAGGTAGGCTCGCTCACCTGTCGGGTCCCATGAGAATCTCTTTTCTGAAACAGTATCAACACGGGTGTCGACATCATTTCAGCAATGTTGCGGTCGGAAAATAGTAGACAGTAAACCAGAAATTAAAAAAAGATGATATTCAAAATAATAAGACAAGTGCTCCCAAGCAATATCAAACACCAGCAAAGCATCATCTCATCTTACATTTCACATAATAGCTGGTCGACAGGGTCCCTGTCTACTAGATCCCTGGTAACGATAGAGTGAATAGAGTCATTCTGGCAAGGTATTAGGCCTAAATAACACACAACCTTTTTTCAGTATTCTTAGATCCCCAAAAGTTGCTTCACTGTAAAACTTGAACAACAGTGAATACAAAACCAAACGCATCTTACGCAAAGCAATGCAAACCTGTTTGGGGATACAGGGTTCAAAACAGTGGATTCCAAACTACTCACATAGGCGGATTTAGAGGGTGGGGGCAGGGCCACCCAATTGGAAGACAGCAAGGGCGTGAGGAAATATTGAGTTTACTAATTGACCCTGGTAATGTCGGAGCAGCCGAAACAAGGTGTAGGAAGCGTTTGCCCGTTTTTTTTGGTCGTGCGATTACATTTCAGCTGAAGAAGGTCCACATTCTCAAAAGTCCAAGCCCTCCTTCATTTCAGGCTGGGTGCGCGCATACAGTCGTGCTTAACGCAATTGGCCGAGACAAAGTGTTAGGCCCCATTTATGGTATCCCAGATCCGCCACTGACTCAGTAATCTTTATTGTCACCACTAAGTGTCGTAGCACCTAATTTTCTGAAATATTTGTACTTCATCTTTTTCTCGTTGCCCTTTCAGAATTTGCCGATTCAGTCTATCCACTGATTAAAACGTACAAATATCAACGGTATCAAAAATTTATCACGAGGTCAAGGTTAGGGGGGCTTCTTATATGGAAATATAAAACATAACTTATGATACCCGGCATATGAACATACGATGTTGGTCAGTACAAGTATGATATCCTCCTAGTGACCCGACCTTATATTACACAGAACAACGGCAGAAGTACGCACGTGCAAAGTGTATCCATGCCGGAGCAAGTAAGGAGATTACGACTAGACGACGTAATATTTCGAAGCTATACCCCAAAAGCTCAAAAACAAAATATTTATTTTTGTGTATTTTGTTCACAGGATAATTACCAGTTACTGTATTGATTATACACACTAAATCAAGTGGCCCCTTTATCGCAAGCGGTCACTCAAAACGTCACGTCAAAATGGCCACATTGTTTCCTGATTAGGACAACACAATAGTACTAATTGATTTTACTGGATATGCGCCTTTAAACAAAAATCGGGTTCACTTAGTTTACTACAACATGGTGTTATGTCTCTTCAACTCGTTTCGACAACGCATAAGCCATTATGGTCAGTGCCCCCACATTCGCCATCAGGCCTACTGAAAGGCAACCCTAATACGCAATCAGCGCGATCCTCATTTCCCGTTCCACGACAAACGTCATGCAACCAAGTGTTTTGTCAGCGAACGCCAGTTGCATCATCATCGTTCTCCGTACATGTAAATTGTGCGAATGCTGTTTCCAGAAGTTTTGGTAAAGCAAGACAAACCCTCGCCACTGATATGAACACCATTAGCCCACCGTATGACGCATGCGTTCAGCTTTTAAAGATAATTTGGTAAATGTCTCGAAAATCAAGTCCACAGTATAAGTTGTTCAGCTCGCAGATGGGACTATCTTTATTTTCTGTATACCACTTATGTGTTTAGAAGCATAATTTGTGAATGGCTACTGATCTATCGTGTGGAATGAGAGGGTGAGGTACATCTAGCCAGGTGCCATCAATTAGTTTTTGGATTGAGAACTTGTCTATACCTGATGTGTCTAGCACGGTCTCTAAATCATCGTCGATCTGTTTTTCATCTTCACCCGCAAGAATCGGTCTAGTGGTGGGCCGGCCCGACCTACTTCGAGCCGACACAGCCTTGCTCTTTCGCCCCTCGTCATATACTGACTTCTCGTGTGCTGATGTCTGTCGAGAGTTTACAGTAAGCAGCGAGGTCTCTGTCTGGAACACATAGTTATCCATGCTGCCGTTGTACCACCTGATGCTTTTAAGTACTGACTACCATTGCGTTATTTGGTGGTCGCCAGTCCTGCAATGCACAAGGCATAACATGAAACAGATCAAACGCCATCGTATACAAGATCATAAAGTCTAGATTTTAAAGCTTTATTTTCTAAGACACGTGTCAAGTGGTGGGCCACTTTTGTTATCATTCATTCCCTCGACATTGCGTTACGCCTTTTTAATATGGTGAATATTATATGATAAAAATTAAAATAATGCGTTATAATGATGACGACGACGATGATGATGATGTTTTGTTGATGATGGCTAAACTGTTCATCAAGTAATGTGCTTCTCTATGTGTGTGTTTGTGCGTCAACAGTAGTAGCGCTAGCTGTGCATAAATAGACGGAAATAAATTATCCATTCCATTCAATGTAAAACGACGTGAACCATGGTCTTATTAGGTTACCGCAAATTGTGACACTAACCTTTGAGGGTGTCAACTGGAGCCAGTACGGATCACAGAGGTTAGCGTTAAAGTACACTAATGATTTAATCCGCAGTTGCAGAACCACGTTTGATGTAATTAATTTTCCCAGGTAGTTAAGAGCACTAGTGTGACCGTTACAGTTTGTCACGAATGTCACGAACGGAGGCATTAAACAACAGTTTAGCAACAGCCGCGGACACTTTTGCACCGCCAAAAATTAAACGTAAGGGGTAGGTCAGGTTTGGTGGCACTTTTGAGGTCGTAGCATGTAGTCGTAGTTATTCTGGTTTCTTTGCATTTGTGAACACGTTGGTAATGAGGAAAGATCACCTGTTTGGCTGTACATGCATTTGCTTCAGAGACGATGACCCCTAACTGTTGCATGTGTACATGTACATTAATGTGTAGTGACTGAGGAATCGGCCGTCAATTCCTCGTAGCCCTCAAACAAGCCAGAATTGCAAAAAAATCTAGTTCGTTGACAGTACATTTAGACCTCATTTTGGAGTCTGTAGGGAATTTGAGTTCAGGATAGACTGATGTCGCTCAACGGCAGAGACGTGGTGGTTTTGGGTTGAAAATGGCAATTTTGTGGTTTTGTCTGTTCCTTTTTCTAAACCTACCTTGCTTTCCAGCAGGAGCTAAAGATACAAAAATACAAGACAGGAAAAAAAACTTCGGTGGGAGGCCTCAACTTCGAATAAAATGTTTGGTGAATGATTATTCCCTGGTAGTTATTTATTTATTTAAGTGAGGGCATCAAACTATAGGGAATACTAATATTGGTATGGCTGTAATTTATTGTTTCGTGAGTTCAGTCGTACTATATTGATAATAAAACTATTTTTGTTTTTGTTGAGGTGCACTAGTCGGTGTGATTCCCAATGGCAGGCAACGGACACACCGGCTGTTAAGCATTTACATCAAAATCGTTGGTGTTACCTCTTGATTTTTTATAGACAAAACGACAGTGTGCGAATTGCCCTCAATGTCTACTAAAGGTTTTTTGTTTAGATTAAAATACTTATTTCTGAAACTTCAGGGTTTATTTAGGTCACGCAAATAGAACAGGTAGAAACTCTACCAACATTCGTCCAGACATCAACCATCTGCTCTATAACTTTCAGAATCGGTGCAAAGATAGACCAATAAAACAAATTATGACTTTACTTAATACTTCGAAGTTCTGCCAATGTTTGGTATCTTATCTGCGAAGTGACTTCGAACTGAGACTGCTCGGAAGGGCGGGGACACAAGCAATATCAACTTGCAATATTTACAGAATATCTTAACGTTACGAAATGTATACTGCTCTTAATTGAAAAGACACAACAATGGAAGTTATGAGGAGGATTTAGTTTCAATGGGTGGAGTGTCCTTATAGCCAACAGTTTTTAAGTCGGGTCACACTTTGTTTACGAAACGAAATAACAATATCTCTTGAGAAGTGTATTTAGTTAACCATATTCAGACTTTACGCGGGTCTTGAATATAGGTTTTGTGTATCACAACCACTACCACTTCTACATGGTCACTTTCGAAGCAACGAACCCAGGGAATTGTATCCAGCTTACCTGGGTAGATATAAGGAACTATGGCCGGCCATCCAAAAATTACACTGAACATTTCCAACAGCTATAAATTTTAAACGGGATGTCTGTAGGCGCCTTTTTGGGTGAGTGGGCACTGTGTCCACCAAAACATCACTGCGTTCTGGTTGAAATCAATCTAAAGTAAATGCGAATATTAGATGTGAATCATATCAATGGAAGCATCTTTTCTTATCGGGAATTCATGTCTTAACTTCCATCTATACCCGTTGCAACGTGCCTCATCCATCCTGGAGATTTACTTAAACCCGGTTTATCCGAAATACTGCTAGGCAGGCGACGGATCCATCTGGTCGTTATTTCGGCGAGAGCCCATGTAAATCCGTCATCTACCGTAGCAAACCATTTATGAACCCAGACCCTTAGTTTCCTTTTGTCCGCAGTAGATTTGGCTTGCATTTAAAATTATTTGTTTCATTGATATAATTCTCTTTAATTTTGCAAATTGAATAATCCCACAGAAGCGATGAAGCGCTCAGTGTCGACTTTTTCAGGACGAGTTTTCCAACAAAAGTGTAATACCTCCTCAGACTATCCCTATTACACAAGAGTTCGCAACTTTCGCAGATCAAAAACCTGAAAAGGTCCCAATAGTTTTAGTGCCACGTATTTGTTACGAAAATGTTCCTTTGATAGTACGGCGTCTACTCTGGCACTTTCAAGCTTAACGGGTTAAAATTAAGCGTTTAGTATTCCTATTTGGACATCCGTAACATGATAGTATGGCATTTAATCATGGTGACATTTTCATGGAAGCCCATACAAATAATTCGCCTTTTTGAAGGAGACCGCACTCCACATGGTCGGGCGTTCTTTATTCAGCAAAATCCTCTTCCAAAAAAGTCGTAGTCAAGTAAGTCGGTCTGAGTAATTTTAGCAAACGTTTAATTTCTTGCTGAATGACAGGCATGGCTAAAACGGCCAGTTGTCAACGCACCGAAAGCCAATAGGTTGCACGAGTATAAAAGCGAGGTTACTCACATCAAAATAGTTAAAATCACACACTGAGCCTGATCACCGAAGTGCACCGACATCCACCAGGTTTGCACAAGTTCCATAGGCTAAGTACCCCCAGTGCCGCATAAAACTACAGTACTCTCGACCCGTATCTTAGCGACATTGTGAGCTAACCGGTCGTCACGGAGTGAGCCACCGGGATACTTATACCGAAGCAACGTGGGTCATTATGGAAGTGAAATAGATGTAGCCCAAGGTTAATAGCACGTCTAATCTACTGCTTCCTTTCATGCTGCGCAAGCGACAATAATATATTGGAAAACATAGTAGATGTTCACTCAGGCATAGAAAAATCTAAATCAATTTGTACGTGATTAATGCCATACACAGTGTGTCTAATCACCCTGTATGCGTGTCCGTCTCAATAAATCGAATACTAGAGGGACCGTCTCGTCGCTAGACTTAGGATCAAGCGAATTAATAATCATGTGAACAGACTAATAGTCAAATCTCATATCAAACACATTGCCATGAATGATTGATCGCTTACAGTTCATAAACTAATCCGTAAAACTTATGTGTGATAAAACATTCCATTACACTTCTTAATCGTGGGTGTTAATTCTGAGAGAAACGGGAGAATAGCGAGTATGGGAATCAACAAGAAACCACGGAGTACAAGATATACTTAAATATACACTTAAATATACCACATACACGGCTTCCAGTTAAACCAGTAACAGTGCCAAATTTGTCCTAATGATTTCGTATTGGTACTGCAAGCCTTTCAGCCGACAAGCCCAGCTGATTCAAAGTGTCAAAAAGCGCGACATACCTGCTTCACCCAATATGGTTCGCGGTGGGGGACCTTACCGGCAACAAAATGAATAACCTAGTCTCGCGTTTCTGAACATGAACTTATAAACTTAATTTAAACGAGTGCTGTTTTACCTCGCAGTATCCCACAGCGACCATATACGTGTAGACCGATGCTTGCGGTTCGCGTTTCTTACAATAAGGCCCTTATTACACTATACAGATTTCATAAACACTCGTTAATATATGGAAAACACGAATATAATAGACCTCTATTTTGCTTCATAAGTATTGTATACAGTTATTACAATCAACGAACAATACAATCTTGTAAGCAAGGCTCGATAGAGAATGTGGAATTCCAAAGAAATAACCACCCAGTAAAAGAGAGGTCGAGTTGTTTTGAAAGCTCAAAGCTATAAAGTAAACCAAACAGCATTTGTTTGTGATAGGTCGTTTACAATACACTTCATGTGTACCTACTTATTTACAGGCGGGTTACGTGTCCAATGGACTCTGACTGATTCGAAATTAGGAGATTTCTACCGCCATCTATTGTCAGCAATACCTCCACAACAGGTTTGACGCATCTTCAACAGTTTAGCCTACATTCGTCCCTAGAGCACTTCAAAAATGCCTTTAAATCAAAAATACTAGCTTCAGTCGACGAAGATACATATTTTCAAAATCAACCCAGTCACAAAATTACGCCCACGAAATAAATTGTTCGGAATTTCAGAGTCTTGAACATACATGTATGTTTGCAATCGTGCTTTGGCTGAAAGGGTATCTGATTCATACCAGTACTGCTGATCACGCTTTTTTTTCTTTTCAAGTATATGTCAAACACAAGTAGGGACATGACATTTACATGCAGTGGTATCACGTTAACATTAAATCGACATAATTTAATATATTCTGAAAAGACGAAACCCTGTGTTAGATTTGTCTGTACATGCATGTAGCGGTGTATGGACTGGATAATCAATTAGCACAAATTGTTGGGCGGAGATTTAGATGGTGTTCAACAGTTTTGGTTATTTGAGCTTGGAGAACCAGTTCCATTCACAATCAATTTTCGATTTCTTTTCACCAGGGTGTACAAAACCTGACAATATAAATTATACATGTAGGTCAACAGACTGTAAAATATGACTCTCGATGAAGTTTGTAATAGTTTTACCACTTAGGACTTAACTGGAAGTGCAAGAGGCTATTTAGAAAAAAAGGAGCAAAATACAAAGAATATGCAGTCATCAACTACGTGTATGCGGTCTAACAGACAGCTACAGAAGCACAGAACCTACATGTATCTGTTAATAGTGCAATTTTCGTAATGGTGCTCTCTAACGAGAGCGCGAAAGCGACATCCTCTTGATCGCTGCATAGATTCGGTGGACAGAAATGCAGTTACTACATGTACACAGTGGCTCATTAATTTAAAAGCAGAGGAATGAATGTTACAGCCAACTCCTCAGATTGTGTAAATAGCCTGTTATGTTCATAATTTTTTAGCTTTTTCACATTCAAGTTGGCTGAGGTGGAAATTCTCTCGCTTTATTAGTAACAGCCCGACTGACTTCACAGTCCTGGAATCCGACGTCTTCGCAACAGGAAACAAGATGTACCTTCATCCATGGATATATCACGATGGTCCCTTTTCCGGCCGGTAAGCCAATAGTAAACCTTATTACACCGCAGCGGACGTTTTTCAACTTCATGAAAGCAATTAGAAGTTAAACTTAGGTAAATATCGTCAGATTCCTAAACAGCAAAGTACATTACATGATTTTTTTACGTGCTTGAAATAGTTCTCTAAGATAAATTCGGACAGTTAGTTCTACAGGGTGTCCCAAATAGTCTCACAATGCACTATGCAACATTTGTTGACTTCCAGACAAAGTTAGTGGTTTAAATTAAAAAACAGGAGCTCAAAATGAATTAAGTCTTTGAATCAAATTACATTACATGCACTTACCATTCTCCTGGGCCCGGTCTCCAATCTTTTTACTCGAAATAGAACTCGAAATTAGGTTTGGTATTTTGTACTCTACTTTTGGGCGAACTGAAGATAAGTGTCTATTATTCTATGCTCGAGTACACAATAACTTACGTAGATAATTTATTGCCCTTAGTTCACAGTTTGTAAACCCAATATTAAAGCAATAAGTTAGAATTTGAACTCGAAATTTCGAGTTTTTACTCGAGTTTGTAGCACGAATACAAGGGTCTTCAAGGGCAAACTTGAACTAGAAACTCCTATGCATAAACTATAATGTATTCGAGCACTGTCTTATAACCAATTATCTTAAGTTCGCACAAAAGGAGCAGAGAAATTGCCAAAAATAGTTTCGAGTTCGTTTGGAGTACAAAGATTAGAGACCGGGCCCTGGAGTGTAAAAATCAAGAAATTTCCGCTATCACGAACTAATATAGAATCACGCTCCATTAAACTTGTCCAGTAAGCCTTTTGAGTTGGTACGCAATACTGTTGTTAAGCTGGTCAGAGTCACACAAAGGAATCAACAGGTCTAATTTCCCTGAAAGTCAACCCTTTTTCTCCATTCGAAGATTTTGGTAAAAATATTTCAAGTACAAACACATCTGCTTCACGCCATTTGTTGAGAGTCGTTTGAAAATATTAATTTTAAATATTGGTTAGAGTTTGGCGCGCTGTTATAACATAATTGCTGGATTACGTGAGCTTATCACATGGGAGAAGACAATGAGAGAGCTGAACTTTGTAAACATCGGTTTGCCACTGTCAAACTGATAACGGCACGGCTGTATCCCGACTGGCGGACCAGTCAATCGGGCGGGATACTCATTCCAAAGCGCGGGTGCGTAACCAAACGCTTTGGTCATTAACTTGGGAAGACGGGTTGTCTTTGCTCTCCTTGATGATCCAGGATTGTTACCAATACAATTTAGTTTTCAATAACCGAGTCGTTTGTTCGTCATTCCCGTGCACACACAGCACGTGATGGCTCGCGTACCCACTTTCAAAACAAGATGAAGGCCGGGCACAGAATCTGGTCCACGGTTACTGAATTTGAACCCTCGACGTTGAACTGCATGATCTTGAGTACATTTTGGAACAACCTTACTGTATGTATCATTTGTTTCCCAGTTAATGCAGAATCTAGGCAGTCGTCAATTTTGAAACTGCCCCAAAGGTAACGTATCAGTGACTCCGTAAGCTCACCAGTTCAAAATATACCTTTAAAACATGACCCTGATATTGTGGACTTTTTCCAAACTGGACCGTTACTAAAATGAAACCTGACCTTAGTTCAGCACAGACGGACAGGTACGAGCTGAGTTGCTTCACTCGGGTGAATCATGGCTGAGTAGTTCAGCTGCTAACTAAAAAAGAGCGCTACAACGTTGCCGACATCTGGAGAATGGGACTGGCGATAGGATTCGAAGAGGAGGAAGGGCAAAATTTTGGCGAAGTCTATTTGGTTTGTGCCCCCCAACAGATAATTTTACCTTCCCAAGGGCATGCATAGGGTAGTTATCGTGCTCGTCAAACCAAAAATTCAGGCACGTACCCCCAACAATTTACAGGAGGCAATGAAAGCAAAATATAACAATGCACTAGACCCAGGCGCAGAATCTGACCCATACACTGTATGGAAACTGAATTTGAACTCCCGGAGTTGTACTGAAGTGTAGGCACATTTTGGGACACCCTGTTGGGTTGTGCATCGGCTGACAGCAGTCTGCACCGACTGATATATGTGTGCGCAAAGAAGTGGTACGGAAAACCAATCAAAATACAGAATTTTGCGCTAGTACCCAAATTCCCAATTCTATATTAATGAATTGGCCATAAACAAATGCTATATGTAGTGGTACAACTCGAATCGCTAACATAGTGTGAGTCTATGGTGTCTGCAATTTCTACTAAACAGGCGGGTGAATTACGCCCTATTGATTACTGATTATGATGGAAGGAGGAGCCTTGGTTGAGGGCGAAAGCCAAAAATTAGTGTTCAAAGCACTGACCATAGTCATTACTGACACGACCAAAAAGACGTCGCTGATTTTTAGCCCTTTTCACGGCCTCTAGACCAATCAGCTGGTTCACTTTGTAATCCAGCCAGTACACTGTACGGCTAGTATGCGGGGTGTTACGGTATTTTGTCACTAATGGCCAATGATACTTTTGGGTACAATTTACCCATTCTCAGTTTTTTTTTCAGCTTCGGTTCCTGTCTGTGCTGGATAATTCTACTATTGCGGCAACACTTTTTCAGGGTGTTCCATCCGAACAGGAACCAGGGTGTTAAAGAGAAATCCCAGCGTGGAATACAGACTCTCGAACCTTCATAACTGCAAACCAGCTCTAAAAACACAAACATCTAATCAAAATTTGTCGATTATACAGCTTTTAACTGGCAGAAGACTGGACGGTCTTTTACACCGTTTTGTTACTTAACTTGTACACGCACACTGGGTACGGGCGGTGAAAACCGAAGGGGGTTAGCTTTCACGTCATGTTGAACTTGGTGGTCATTTTTTACAAACGGCTCGAACAAAGTCTGAATAGGTTGTTTTAACGCGAACCACTGCATACGGATGTTTTCGGTGACTTCCGCCAAATTTTGGTCCGCTCAGGTAGAATATTAATAGTTACAGCCGCACAAATTGCGATGCATTGCTGTGAGTGCAAGACCACTGTCATCGCCCCTGCTTAGCAAGCCTACATCCTTGCTTGAGGAATGTCATATTTGTTAGGTGTGCAATTGTGAAACTGGATTCCACTGTTCTACGCGCGCCATTTTCATAGTGGCAACAAGAATTTTTCTATGCTTATGTGGTCACGTCTCCTGTAATTTTCACACATACAGTGTACATGTATTCCTTAGGCGGCACTCCCGCTGTTTGCCGGATAATATATTTAGAAGGGCGCAATGAATACACTAGCTAGGGAATATACGACTAATATATTTACCTAGAATAAACCATTGCTCTAGTTATGGGCATTTCTAAAAACACACACCTACACTACCGCTAGGTTCTACATTAACAGGTTGTCAGTAGTACAACTGTACATTCAAGCAAAAACTCAAAAAATTAACATTCACAATCTGGCTTGCAAACAATCCTGACCTTTCCTATATGAATTTACTGGATTTACCAAGCTTACTGGCAGTACAGTGACTCAAGAGGAAGTATTCCCTGAAAGTCAGATGTACATGTATAATATCTTTGGTTTCCTAAATCTGCTTTGAGGAGATTATGTGATAACACCTTTGTTTGCACCAATAATTATGTCTCTCAGTGGCCGTCGCCATCTGTAACACGGTTCTTAGAAGAGAGCGAGCGTGGTGTATTGTACACATCCAAGACCGTCAGCTGAGGTGTGGTAGTTAGCGTACTTGACTGGCAATTTAAAGGTATCCAGTTTAGTCTCAGTTTGCTGAAAGATAATGTAAAACTGCTTAGCATCTGATGAGTGTACCATACACCAGTGCCCGTTCTTCTAAGAACGTTGAAATGCATGAGGATGACCGTAGAAATTACCGAAAATGCGTGTTAGTGCCGGAGACCACACGGAAGAAGGGAACATCTATTAGGGAGCATAGGGACGGGGTAAATGTAGACCGGGTAACAACAGTTTGGACTCCGACGTGAACTCGTGACGCGTGACCTATGCGGCCATGAGCTGTACACGTACGTGTGCAGGAAGATCAGCACTTGAGCCCTCCATCCCCAATCGGCACAATGTTTTATAACAGCAGATTGGCAATCCACATTAACAGACAGGCAATTAATTATAAACTGACAACCTGCAATGACAAATTAGCAATACCTAATTACAGAAAGGCAATCCGTAGCAACAGATACGCATTTTAATTCTTCTTGGCACTTATAGGCCGTCGTAACAAAGTATACAAGTTATAGTTAAAATCTATAATGGAACACACATGTCCTTTTAGTCGCTCAGGTTATCCTAGTGTATTTTGATTTACTGGCGTGTTGCTGTACATTTTGTGAACACTAAAATTTTGTCCTAAACTTTTGCGCATTTCAAAATGGGGTACAAAATAGGAGGGCTGTTACTGTGTTTTCACGTTGTTGCGCCATGACTGGCTGAACTTATTACTGGTTGACATTTCGAAACTACCCACTGTCGACGTGTTTTGTGTGACAAAACCACCTTTGAACAGTATATAAAACGACCTCTTAACCAGGTCGACACTGCATGTTAACGATCACTGCTCAACTCTTATTGAACAGCCAGCGATGAACACATTATTGCTGCTTTTTGGACGGTGCCGCGTCGTTAGCGATGTCGGGTCTCAGTTGGAGACAATAAGAGGTAAGTACTGATATACATGTACACTGTCATAGGAGGTCGTTTGCGGTAGATTGTCGAAGCCGAACAATTTTAAATTATGGTAAGAACAATCAGGACATTCATTGTTCATAACGGTCTAAAACGTCTCCACCAAATATGGAGGATATAATTAATTGACCATAAGTTATAACGTATTCCTTTCTTTTGGCTCGCAGCACCCGGGAATCACTGAAAGGTCTTGGGGTTTTAAAAGGCACTGTTCACCCAGATAGACATCAAGCAGACTTAGACTTCATCGAATTCATTACATGTTCGCCATCTCCCTTTTTTGGTTTCATAGAAACTGACGGAAACATGTTGCTAAGTTACAGGATCATTTTAGAAAATTACGCGTTTCTATGAAATCTAACTACCACAACTTGCACGAGGTGACGACATATTGTTACCAATGAGACAATGAATGGCCGTTTAGGACATCACGTTGATAATTATTCTTTCCAAACCAATGTAGCAGCTCATGAATATCAATTAGCTTTATTTCTGAAACGAGGCTTGAACAACATGAAAGAGTGCACCCGTACCAAGCGCTAGCACCAAGAGTTGGTTCATGCACCACGTCAGCCGATTAAAAAGAATTTCTCTATGAATAAGTGTGTATATTGAGAAAATATAGTTTATTGTTGTGTTCTTTCTTGGTGATTCGTATTCCTATTCGTATTTCAACAGTGAACGGTGAAAGGTTGTCGCTAACTTCCGAGACTATATCTTTCTTACGATCATTGCTCCTTATCTCGTTATCTATTGTGGAATCATAAAACGGGTGTCGCAGAAAGTGTTATTGTGTTTGGCATCATTTAGTTTAGTCATCGTATTTCGTGACTTTCTGTTGTTGTCTACCACCACTTTCCCCGCAAGCAGAAGATGAGTAATACTTCCTATTCCTAGAACCGTTTGTTTGTGAGAATACTGCACCCCTTATTACTTTGTTTTATTTGATTGGTTAATTCGTGTTTTTCTAGTCTCTGTATATATCACTTTCACTTATATTACATGAAGTAGCTTCAGTAGCTTTACCAGTTTTAATGAGTTCATTGGCTGTTGTTTCTCCGCATTTAGAGTTGTTCCTACGTATGTAACCTTTGCAGTCTTCAATATACTCGTCAAGACTCATCCTTGTTCTGTTCCAACGAACCACCTCGTACACAGCCCAACCGCATTTTCCCGTGTACCCCACAACAAGTGGGTGTAAGCATTTTTCCTTCCAACAATATAATGTATTTTTATCCTTGATCTGTATACTAGGAATCGCTCTAAAAAACCGTTCATTCCACTTAAGTTCTGATTTGAGGCCATCCCAACACGAAACTTAAATAAACTATAACGCTGTAAGAACGCCCGGTTCGAAACGTTTTGTAACTTGTATTCACTTTGTCATGTGTTACGGACAATAAAGAAGTTCAGTCATAAAAGCCATGTATTTGAACCAGTTTCCGCTTGTCAAACAAGCTTGAGAACGCACTGGTCTTGAAATATGCTTACTAAGGGTTTCCGATAAAGTGGACATCTCCAAAATCTTTCGGAAAAGGATGAGGAAGCAGCCTCTACAGCGTGTTGTGGGAACATACGAAGAATTCATGATCGTCTTCGGCGGCTTGTTGGAGATTTCCGCTTTCTAACAAAGCAGCATGAGGCATCACGGACAACTTTGTCGAGGAGAAGTGACTAGTTATTCACGATAGCTACATGTACATGTAGCTCACTTCAGCTGAAACATTACACGAAATGGTAACCAGTGACGCGTTGTGCACAAACCTGCTGAAATAACCTTGGTAAGGGAAGGCTGAAGCATCAGCTACAGTGTTATTCTTCAGAGTTCCTGGCTTTGTAGTTTGGATGCTCAGTCCGGTCTTCTGGACAGTCTGCGGTTTGCCGCAATGACGCTGTCGTGCCCAACAAATTTACTTTGAGCTCTTCTGGACTGGACCATGTCTGACACCTTAGGGTGTCGAAAGTAGGGTACCTCCACAGTAAATGCTCAGGCCATCGATTACGGACCCTGTCCAGGTAAAAATTGATCGACAGACGATCATCGTCCGATAGTTGGAGTTAGCAAATGCGAACACAATACTCCACTGAATTCAGTCCAGCTGCTTGGGAAGCCTGGACACTTCCTTTTATGCCATGCAAATAGCCTACGTGCCTGTCGACTGTTGGCAAAAAAACTAAAGTTTATTTAAAATATACCTGCCTCACCAATTTTTTTGCGAAAAACTAAGCATTTCTGAATTTTCAATTCCTTTCTAAGTCAGAAAATAAAGTTTTATCAATATCAAAATATACCACCTTGAATGCGAGTAGAGCGTGAGAACTTAAAACGGTTAATATGTTGTGGTTTGTCTCTTTGGGACAAGTTATGATTTCCAAGTAAAAGGCGAAATATACCATAATAAATTTGTTTCGATGAAAGGAGTGTTCAAGTCTCAGAACATAACTTAACATATTACATAGCAACGATAAACAATTTGTTAAAACGAACAGCAAATGAGACCTTGTTTTAGGCGTAGGTAATTTCCGAGGTAAACATTCCCACGCATTTCAGTCGTACATGTAGTTCCCGTGGTGTCTGAGCAGGGAGTCCTATCGTATGCGATGGCGGTTTTTTCACAGTAGGTGAGAAGTGTCAAGCTGTGGTTGAGTGTGGCCACAAGGCAGACGCTTACCGTGTCTTAGCGTGTAAGCACCGTTCCATTAAGCTTATCGACTGGCCTGAACACGAAACTCGAAAGACAGATGGACGCAAGTGAAATTAAACACCGTCCTCTATCCAAAGCTCAAGCGGTCCGAGTGAGTACTAAAGTAGATAGTGACAGGATAAAATGGTGTGCATTTTAAGGGATTGTCACGGGTCAAAATACATGTAAGTTGAATTGCATATAAATTATTACCTTTGATTGTTTCTCGCAAGCCCACTCCAATGCATGTAGGCCCCTAGGCAACTCGTAGCCCTCGGCTGGCTATGTAAGGGCTGCAATACTTGCTTTCGCTTTCTGTACTAATTTCGTCCCGTGTATTTTAAAGGGGCGGCAGGAGAAGTTTGCTTAACCACCAAGAGGTTTTCATCTCGCCAAAAATACAGTTAAACTTAAAATTATCCCTTAAATGCGCTTATTTTCTTCAGCAATCCTTTCTGGTTCCTTGCATATCTTACCTGAAGCATGATTTCTGGAATTAAGATGACTTTGGCGAAGAATTCGAACTCCATTTTTAGTCGCCGTTAACTTATTCATCGCGCGCGATAACCACAAACTGCAAAACGGCAACATTTGTCCAGGCCAAAGGCATTACCACCAGATGTACGTATGACGTCGATACAGTGTAGGTAGTTGTTCTCGCCTTCACCAACTAGGTGCTCTAGTGGAGGACACGATGTTCTAGTAGTGAAAAACATAAAATACGCTTACGGTGGGTCTTGTGCTGCTGAGATTTTTATGTGCAGACTTCGGTTACTTCATCAGCACTGATTTGGAAGTAATTCTTCCTTCTTAGTAGTTTACATACTGGTCATGTATTTTGTTTCTATTCAAGCTTATTTTCTGACTACAGACAGCTGCCTACAGAGACTTGATCTTGAAATCATGCCGAAGGTAAGTCATAGTAATTTTAATAGCCATCTTTGCATTCTCAGGCAATGACTAGCCAGCCAGTTAGCTGTGTGAAGACTGTCGTCAAAGCACATTTAGTATATTCAGCATATTTAGCATACAGCTTTGTACCAAGGCTTGGCAATGATTAAGTCAACATTAACAACACAAGAAATATGGCCTGCACAGATTTAGATTTTTAGCATCCCTAACTGTGCAACTCGATGGACGAACAGCATTGCAGACGACCAGCAAAAACATAAAAACACTTCAAGTTTTTTATGCATGGAATCCGGAAACTTAGAGACCTCTCTATTTTTGTTTAAATTTCTGAACAATCTATTTATATTTTATTGATACTTTTTAAGTCATACTGTTTGTTAGATAGACTTAAGTTTTACATAGCGCATATTTTTGTTACAACTTACAACTATATTGTATCTTCATCTATTTGGTAGTAAATGTGTCCAGTTCATATATCTCCGTGTTTTCTTTATATACCTGAATTTATCGAGATATAGGAATTTTTTACTATACACACACCTCACTATAATTATTTCTGATCTAAATTAAAATGGTTCATGTCAGTTTTTGTTAGTCAGGCTCTACGTCATTAGTGTCTTTTGACCTTTTTATAGCTGTAAGTGTGTAATCATTCCTACTACCCTGCACGTTTTGGCTCACGTACTTTTTTCGGAATGAAGCTGTCCTGCAGGAATGCAATGACTCAAAACTAGGCCAACATAATCTTAAACAGGTGACCACGAAGCAACCGAAGAGCAGGAAGCAAAAACACCGATATACACGTCAATAGGCCATCGTGCCATACCTGTAGGCAGTTAATGCAATGATCTTTCAGGAATGTTGGCCCACATGAATTCTATAAGCTATCCTATTACTATACAACATTAAGCATAGATATTAGATGCATGCTGCTATATTTAGGACATTTGAGAATCAAAGTGTTGGACAAAATCACACTATTGCACAAATAGGCGCATCTGCGTGTTTCTGGGATTTCATGGTGAAACATAAATTACCCACTAGGCTTTCAATGACACCAGTAAGTTAACTCTTCCAAGTAGTTTTGATTTACTAATCCTGGAATTATCAAACAACAGACACTTTATGATATATCATATAGACGTTGATGTTGAAGAATTATCAAATGATCATATAAACAGAAAAATCAGGTGCCTCAACTTGAAATCTAACCACAGATTCCCAAATTACGCATTATCTCACGATTGGGCAAATATGATACATCCTGTGCCTCCTTTTCATTATATTTGAGGCTGGTTTGCGCCTCATTCAACTGAACCAGTGGTAAAATGTACTGTAGTGTTCTCTGTGAACGGCGACGTTTTGACGATGTCTCTACACACGCTCTCCGCAGTTGACATTTTGGCTGCAGTGTATGCACCCTGATGTGTCATAACGTCTTTTTGTAGAGTGATACTTTACCTGTCATGAGACTTGTGGGAACATGATTTACTGACTGTCTGTGGCACATCAGACATTGTTAATAAAACTGATGCTCAGTGCAGTGCTCATTGTCTGCCAGATGAGCCAGCATTAAAGTGTCAGAAGTCCAATAAACTACTGGCCTAAACTGGCTGGCATGTAATATTCGGATTGATATAATGTTATACTTTCTGTCACGTAGATATATTGGTGCATGCGTCTCCCACTCCTATGAGTCTGAGCTCTGTGTTTCTAGTGAGTAAATCTAAATGCATGCAAGGAAATGAAAGAGAGCCACTTTGGAATACTCGCTCGACTGTGAAGTGTGAAGAAGAGGACGAAAGAATCGCAATTTTATAATTTAGTCTTTCTCACCTCAGGGCTGGGGGAGGGGGGTGGGTTATTCCATAACTTATTGAACAGCTCACTTCATTTTCGCACTCAAGGGCCAAATCAACTCTTACCCATATCAATGTACACGTGTTCCAAAACAGTTTCATTGTGTAAGGCGATGTTTGAAATCGATACAACCATTTCATATCTATGTACATTGCATGGAGAATTTCTCGCTTACATGTACACTGGTCCCCGCTCTGAGTCCCTAAGCCCCAGACAACTTTTACGATCCCTCTTCATGTACATGTAGATCTGAGCTAATGGAGTGAAAAGCACTACCTTCTGAACAATGGTGATCCTTATTACACCCAAATTGTTTTTCTCCGGTATTTGCACAGAATTAAAGCCTGCGATATGGAGAGCTGTTTTAACTGAGTAAATTTAAAACATTACAAAAAGACTAAACAGTTTCACTGTATGTTGCATTGATCTTGGCAAAGGGCCATTTCCCAAAGGAACGTTGGTTTTAAATATATTTCATACCTGTTTTCATTACTTTATTTTAATACTCCTGTCTACCTGCTTTTTCTTACCGGTTAGGGTTGCCAGCTTTTTATCTTTTGTTTAACCGAATCATCAAAACAACTTGGAAGTCAAGTTAATTGTGAAACTATCTATGAATTTTCCAGATTACAGCTACACCAAACATGTCACAACACACAAAACTCCATGTGACATTAGCTCAAGTTTAATCTTTATTAAAACTGAAATACATACAAATGTGCAAATATGGCGATAGCCAAACTGAATATTTGGAACCTCTGGACACTTTTGGTTGCAGTTACTAAGTACAATGTAACTATTCTAGCTTTTCGTCAGTCATAAAAACGAAATCACAGCTCTTGCCCACCGACCCACCTCATCCACTGCTTGCACTCTCTCGTTGACTACAAAGCTAGCCATCTCAGTTGTCTTCACAGGTGTTCCATTAGAACTATAAGCTAAATACCGAAATTGGCGTNATACCCAAGAATAACAGTTTTCCGGTTAGTGTACTTCTCCTGCAGTAAAATAGTTTAGCATGCATTGAGCCATAAACTATGTTTTAAAAACAATTGATATCTAATTTAGTCACTGTGTGTTGTTCATTGATGTTTCATTGTAGCTTAAATGTACATGTATATTAAATGAATGATCCACGTGATATTGCTAAATCTAATCATCGTTTGTAAATCAAGGAGTATATCAATGCGCACATATCTTAATTGATTACTACATCTCTCGGAAGACTGTGAAATCTTCGAAACAGCAAAGTTTGTTCTGAAATTTAGTTTGCTGACATCATAGACAATAGTACATGGACCGCCAACTCCGGGACGATTGATTTTAACTATTAAGTCGTAAAGTCAGTATTCACTAGCGACACAGGCAAAATTAGAAAGTTTTACTTCGGACATTTACGTTGTCTGCTTACAATGGTCGGCTGTTGTGTTGTCGCATGTCAAAAGTACACACGATACCAACAGTTACATGTATATTATTGGAAGATTTTTAACAGCACTTCAATGCCGATTTTTTATTCGTAGTACTGGACATTAAAAGAGATGAGAGAATTTGGCGTGGCAATGCATTAACCGTAAACTGAAATTGGTACTTTAGGAGAGTGGCGCCTCCACTAGCATACTGTGCCAGAAAATGATGGAGTTGCAAATCTTTTGACAAAAAATTCTGGCGCTTTAACGGATTTCATGTTATTTGAAGTCGAAAGTGACCTGTGGTCACGCCAGTAATGCCGACAAACGTCAAAAAAAAGATGACGAGAAAAGACGACGACAGAGATGATGACGAAGATGACAGCTATGACGACGATAGTGGCGATGATGGACAATGCAAGTTATGATATCATTCATATGACGAACGTAGAGGTTAGAAATCGCTAAGAAATAGACTACAGTCTTGAGCGACACTTGGCGAAATTAACTGAAGAAAAGACGACGTCGGAGATGATGACAAAGATGACCAATTTGATGATGGTGGTGGCGATTATGAACACCATCATAACATTCATATGACGAACTTAGATGTCATAAATTAATAAGAAATAGGCTACAGTCTATCTCAATAGAAGCTAAGCCAACATCAATGCAGCAACAGCGCTCAACAAAGGAACAGCGCTATCAGAAAATCTCAAATAACTCAAAAAGTAGACGTCTGCTGAAATCCCGTTCAAAACTCTATCTAAACTGATGGTATCGAAAACGGGTCAACATGCGCCAAATCCGCTATATTGAAAGCAACTTCCGGTTTGAAGGCTCTGTAGAATTGCATGTCATAAGAAACTAACCCTTGCGAAAATTCGAAGGAATTGGCCGTATAATGCGCCCTCTACAGGAATAACGTTTTTAGGCCAAAATCGAGGTGCGCATGCGCGATCGCCGATATTTCCGCCATCTCTGAACGGAAGTAAACAATTTCCGGTATACTGTAACACATTTCCGGTCCATTTACCGTGCCGATTCTTAGCCTTTTCCAGGCCACGACAGTACTCTAATTTATTTCTAAAATGTGCTCGAAGTCATGGAATTAAGATACATGTACTTACTAGACAAACAACAGTAGTTTTGGCACGACTCTTTTTTCAGGTTTCGAAATTCAAACCTCATTGCTTTTGCAATTCTCAATTATTCTTATTCGCGCGCATAAAACAACAAAAAACCGCCTACAAATTATTTTCATAAAATAATCCTTCAAAAGTCGTGGTTGCCCCCTCCCCTCATGTGACATTTCAAATTTTGCAGTGTTGTATGAACAATATCATTCACTTTTAGTTTTGTCTGTGGTTTGTTAAAACAAAGATGCTTACTGCAAATTAGTTCTGGAGTGTGTCTGAACAAACGTTATTTTTGTGGAATGTCCAAGCGGTTTTGACGCAGGGCGTTGGAAGTGGAGAACATTTTCAGGGTGAAAGATTCAATGACAATTACTGGGAAAGGCAAAACCACTGGTGAATAGATTTCCGTGGACGTTGTATAGCCGCCAGTGTCTCAGTAACTTCACTTTTGGGGTAATATGGCTGACTAGTGTTATAATTTTGCTGTCGTTATGCAGTTTGTTGTGACTAACACAGTCAAGTGAAATGCCTGCTGTTGGAAGCATTACCAGACTTTCATTCACTATACAGGAAAATAAGTGAGGACTGTAAAGGCTGCGTTAAGTATAAAATCCATCAGTACACGACAAGGTTTTTATTGTAGCTCATCAGCAGACCCACAATCCACAGAATGTACACTTTGAAACAGTCGCGAGCTCAAGATATAACTTCATGCATATTAGGCTCTAATTGCTAATTCCTTCTGTCGCTTAAATAACAAGACTATGAACTTTTCTTTTGCCAAATCACAACATAGATATCTAACTGTTGTTATGGATAATGGATTGGCTCAAATATGACGCTCCTACTATATGTTAACTGTTCAAAATACAGGTGATTTCGCTTATATGTACCTCCTCATCCCGTACTGTACACATAATTCCTCAATCTGTATACATTGTTTGACCACTTCAAAGTAAAATATAATATTTAATTCAACTACAATCTGGTTTAACACTCATCACCCGGTTGTTTTATACAATGTAGCATGGACAAAACGACAAATCTAAATTTATTAACTGATCTAAATGCAAGTGAAATGGCTCAAGTATGATAATTCTGATGTTTACCATTCAAAATATAGCTGAGCTCGTCAGCTTCCTAAACTCATCATCACATACCTTACACGTCACCATTCTGCAAAAACAATGTTTGAACCAAGTAAAGTGAAAAAAGATATTTAATGCGACTGTAATCTGGTTTACGCAGTCAACCCATTTAAGAGTTGTTCTCGTCTTTTAAGGGCAGAATACACATATTTAGCAACAGATATCTGCATTAGCTAGAAGGCGTACAGGATACTCGAGTTGGATGCTTCCATTGAAATTCCTTCATAAAACGTGACCTACATGTAAGTTATCAATATCCCTTGCAAATCAAGAGGAAGTGGTTTTCATCCTATAAAAGGTCATCATTGCAAATCAAACATAATCTATTATAATTTTCCACTTTCTCATGTCTACACACTTCCACTTGTAGTCTATGGTTGGAGCAACGTAAGTGAACGCTTGAATAAAACTATTATGTAGCGGAAACTTAAGATGTGGTTCAATGCAGTACAGAGTCTTAAAATTACTGTAGTATTTAAGTTTTGCATTATGCTCAATTTCTGATCGCAACCCTTGGCTCATAACAGTTATTAACTCTTTGCGCGAAAATACTTAAACAGGAGACTTCGTAGTGTGCGTGACACCTTGATTCAACAAAATTTCATTAAGACCGTATTTTGATACCAATTGTCTAACAGAAGATACCCAAGTATTTCTCCCACTCTGATCTCAATCACTTTAGCGTATCTAGCAGGTGGCATTTTCAATAACTTTAGCCAATATTTTACACATGTGATATAGGACTTTGCATAGAGCGCATACATTTCACATTCAACCAATACAGTTGCGTTTGAGCAAGAGTCTCCAACTGCAAGAGCAATTTTACAGAATTTAACATACACATTTTAAGCCATTTATATCCTTTGAATCTCCCCATTTTCCGCACCGTAGTACATACATGTAGTTGGCACAGCAATATTACCAAAAAGTTTAAGCGATAGGCTCAATGGTAATTCCGTGCATCGGTTTCTAATTCTACAGAAAGACATAGAAGCTTTACTTCCTTGATATGTCAAAGTTTCAGTGGCTTTGGAACAAACTAATCTTGGTGTAAACAATATTCCATGATGGTTATATTGGGAGACAATCTCCACTACTTGATTTGACAACGTCCCAGGGACACAAGAGTTGTGCGCATGCGCGTACCTGTGTAATCGAGTAATTCTAGAGCTTCACAATTTTTAAGTTGTTTTCACAATTTTCCAACTGCTCATGGAGTTTAAAGACAACTGGGCATACATGTAGACGTTAATGAATGCTGGGAAATTTGGTACTCATATTTTGAATCAATTTGTGATAATCACGCACCAATCGGGTCAATTAAACTCAGAGGTGACCGCCTTGAATGGTTAACGGACGACTACATTACCCTCTCATTGGACCGTGATTAATGACACAATAAGACATGCGAATCAAGACATGTTGATGATTGGTCCAAGGCTAAAGAACACAGAAAGCGTTGCAATAATCTAATCAAATAATTAAAGAAGCAGCATTACCAAAGTGAAATTGAAAATCAAATGATGGTAAACAACTATGAAAAACTTTGAATAAGCTTCTACCCATAAAGTAGAATGCTCGAATCAAATCTGCTTTAATTGGCGATGCCGAATAAAGTTACCCCAAAAAACATAGCGGAAGAGTGTAATACATTTTTTAATTCAGTTGGAAAGAATTTGGCCCAGGAATTCCGTGATATACATCGGCCAATAATTCCAGCCTATTACACTTCAAACCAATCATTTATGTTTTGCAAAGTTACTGAGGATTCCATCATAGCACAGTTCTCTAAACTTAATGTAAACAAGTCGACTGAAACTTGCGTGACCGCTGATATGCAAATCACTTACATTTATTTTCAACAAATCGTTGGAAGAAGGCAAAAGTTACACCATAGATTATAGACAACAGATTCGCAACTTCGGCATTTCTTTACGTGCTAGCTGAACTCTCGTGGCTTTTCTGGTACAGTTAACCGTTAGTGTATTTTAACGAGAAATATTTGCACCTACTTTACTGTCCAAAGCAACGAAAAAATATATTAATTTCGGCATTGAAAGGCTTTTCAATGTCTTTCAATAGTGAGTACTTTTGGCAATGCTACTGGTAATTAATTGCAAAATTGAAACTTCGGTGCCGACTGCAGAATGGTGAATGTTGGCCAAATCCCCTTTTGTCCGCTGTCGACTGATTATGTCGTCTGCTTGCCCATCAGCATAGTTATCGGACAGTTTTTGATTTCTGGTTCACATAGGCTTACTGAGAAAACTACGAAAGCACGTTTATACATGTAATTCAACATTCTCAAGTGAACAGTTCTTCTGGGAAGTGTTGAGTGGCCCCTAAAAGGGCCGTTGGTTTTAGGTATAGCGTGAAATGGTTCTTAAAAGAACCGTTGAATAATTCAAAATAAACCACACAGTATACAATTCTCACTCAAGTACTGAAGGTCCTCTTCATTCAAGTTTTCATCTAGGAAGGTTGGATAAAAACGGAGGAGATGACAATATTGATGACTATTGTAACACTTTATATAAATGTTACCGTTCTCCAACGTTATCACGAATCCTGCCTCTTTCAGTTCTTGTTCCTGGATTCAGAAATAACCCTGAACCATGGGGAAAAAGACATACAACGAAAACGAATCAAATTTTAAAAATCATGGCATTCGTACGATTCCGTGTTGCTGTCGGCAGACTGATGTTCCTTCCCAACATCAATGTCGAAAATCGACGATACAAGTGATGGAAACTTGCGTCCTTTGTTTCTAAGTTTTAACCCATTTTTTAAGAAAGGGGTGTACTGATTTTGCCTAACGTTGATAGAGCATAACTTTTGGTTTTTACAATGCATGAATTGTGTTGAATGCATTCATATTAGGTGGCTTCATTCAGTTGAACAGAAAATATATTAAATGTAACACAATAAAGTTTTTAAAATAAATAGAACAGTAACAGGACTCCCTAAAAATCGAGCTGTTTTTGAAAATTTTGCGCCATTGGTGATCTGATTGGTTCCTGCATTTACGGAGAGAAAATAATAGACCAAGTATCGTGCACGTGTGCACTGTAGCAACACTTTGTAGCTTATTCTTATTTGGCCAATCTGTTGATACAGTAAATTTCCTTATTTATGTCCATCCTGATTTGACTGCAACTTGAGCTTGTTGGGTTCTATCATATATTGGGTTGGCATTGGGACCCACATGATGCTTACTCGATTTGGCTTAATTTAACCAAGTTTTTCAAATTGAGGTGAAGTAAATAAACAAAGTCTGTGATTATCATCACCAGAATTTCATCATTAGTATCTTTTGCCGTGTCTGAGACTAGGGATTGTCAGATTTGTAAGGTAGAAGTGTTTCGCTGGATTTCCCGATCTGAAGCGTTATTTATACCAAACCGAAATTAAAAAACAGACCTTTGTTTAAATCAGTAGCTGCATGATACACATTTATTAGACGTGCGCAGGCATTGCACTGATCACTTGGAACCATTTTTATGGTTTATTAATATAAAGTTAAACCAAGCTGAGGAGCTTGAAACCTGATTCACGGCAATTTTTGGCAGTGGGATTTTCTGAAAAATGCTCGTAAGTCGACAACAAAGTTTGATAGCAATGCACTGCAGTTTTGTAGAAACTCTGTCATAAGTTACATATTCGTCAAAGAGCGTAAATTTGATGAATTCTAGCTTACGATTTCGCCTGTTTCGGAGACCAGGTTTCAACCACTTGTGGGCTATAATAAGCGCCCCTTTCCTGAACCGGATTTTTCTAAGCGCCCTGGCCGCTTATTAGGACGAACACGGTAATATTTCAGAAGGGCAATATCCTTTATGCACGGGACCCTTTTGTTACATTAGGAATGGGACTGGCTCATTATGTACCCTACAGGTGGCATAGGACTTTACAAAACTGGTTGAAGAAATTTGTTTTCGTCACAAACGTTCGTTTCAATGGCTTAATTTTGGAAATGTTAGGACTTAAGGCGGAAATTCAAAAACCATTTGTCCGCTTACAAAAATTTAACATTGAAGAATGAAAACAACCTTCACACCCCTCTGGTGTTCCTGATCCATGTTTTCAAAGAACTTGGTTGCATTTTCATAGACTACAGTCGAGAGATTTTGTGCGGCATATATTGTGTAACCTGCTGTTGAATTGCTAGATAGAGTTTGACTGGTCCAGTTGGCTGTGTTGTCTCCAAGCAACTTTGCCATTACTATTAACGGCACCCTGCTGGAAAGAACTGAGAAATATAGATATCTGGGTGTTATGATTGATAATAATTTATCATGGGACGAACATGTAAAGAATGTGTGCAAAAAGGTTTTTCAGGTAATTGACCTTTTGTACAGAGTCAGGAGCTATGTTGATCAGGCTACTTTGTACAGGAGTCTAAGTGTACCACAGTTTGACTGCTGTGGTGTTGTGTGGGGTAATTGTGCATCATATCTACAGTACAGGATAGACTTCAAAAATTACAAAACAAGGCTGAAAGCCTTTATAATGACTTTCCTGTTTCTGACCTCCTTGGTAAACTTAGTTGGTGCAGCCTGGTTAGCAGGCGTGCCTTTCATTCAAACTTTATTAATAGTACATGTATACAAAGCCACACATGGTCTCACACCTAATTACCTTACTACTAAATTCATAGCAGTCAGAGATTTTCACAATTACAATACTAGTACGAGTGTTACTTTCTGCCTGGTACAAGTTAAACCAAAAAACATCTGTATTACTGGGACTTTGTCTGTTAGCCTCAGCTCATCACTATTTTACTCAATTTTATCTTATTTATTTAGCAAATTTTACATATTAACTAAATTTAAAGTAATTTACTTTATTTATTATCTTCCAGTCCAATTTTACATAGCTGGCTGTATTTTATTTCATGTAATTATTTCTGACTTTGCCCACTTGGAAATCAGTGGTCACTCAGACGTTTAAATAAATAAACAAATATTCCCATAATACTATTTCTCATACGCTCTGAGTGGCCCGCCATATGTAAAACAATGATCTCAGTTTTTTAAGATTTACACTCATGCCCCAAGAAGAGCAATAATCATAAAGGCAGGTTAACATTCTTTGCAAATTAATTTGAGTGCTCGAACACAGAACCATGTCATCAGCATAATGTTACAGCCTGAGCGATTTGACTTCCGGTGCCTCTTCATTGATATAAATCCATTAATTATCCAGGACTTCAATAAATTCGTTCAAATACATGATAAACAATAGTGGGCTGACCATACACCCTTGTCTGGTGCCAACAGAACAGACAATAAAGTCGGTTAACCCTTTTCAGGTGCTTACGCATGATCGTAATTTGCTTTACATGTACATGGATTTCAGGACTTTAAGTACGTTTCCATGGACACCAATTTTTTGTAATCTATACCCAAGTTTCAAGTGGTGAACTCTGTCAAACGCCTTCGAAAAGTCGACAAAAGCACAATAAAAACGTCCCCCGGGCTTAGTGATATAGATTTGACACATGGCCTGAAGCGTAAACATTTGGTCCTGAGTGCAATAGCCGTTGTGGAATCCCGCCTGTGATTCACGAAGTTCGTCATTTGCTTTCGCTCAGGTGCTAAGCCGGGTTTTTCAAAAGTTTGATGATTAAATTTCCTACTGCTGACAACAGCGAAATAACTCTATAATTGTTCTCATCATCAGAGATACCCTGTTTAAATTTAGGAACAATTATTGCGTCTCACCAGCCCTGTGGGTAGTGGCCTGTAGCGAGAATTTCATTGAAAAGCAGTTTCAATACAGGAGCAATAGCTACCCTCGTACTCTTCAACATCTCAAACACAACATGATCAATGCCGGCTGTTTTGCCATTTGGAAGATCCATTATGGCGCAGTCAATTTCCTCACATGAGAAAAATGTGTCCATATCAGTGGGTATAGTCACAAGCATCACAATAATTGTCATGATTTTCTTGTTGTCTTACGATCTGGGCCCGGTCTCTAATCTTTGTACTCGAAATGAACTCGAAGCTATTTTTGGCAATTTCTCTGCTCCTTTTGTGCGAACTTAAGATAATTGGTTATCCGACTGTGCTCGAATACATTATAGTTTATGCATAGGAGTGTCTAGTTCAAGTTTGCCCTTGAAGACCCTTATATTCGTGCTACAAACTCGAGTAAAAACTCGAAATTTCGAGTTCAAACTCGAACTCATTGCTTAAATATTGGGTTTACAAACTGTGAACTAAGGGCAATAAATTATCTAAGTAAGTTATTGTGTACTCGAGCAAAGAATAATAGATACTTATCTTGAGTTTGCCCAAAAGTAGAGTAGAAAATGCCAAAACAAATTTCGAGTTCCAGTTCGAGTAAAAAGATTGGAGACCGAGCCCTGGTTTATTGTACTTTGGGCCAGAGGCATTTAATACAAATAAACTAGCGTGTATTGTACTAATGTGGTTTAACGCTGGTCACCCAGTTAAGTGGCAGAAAGTAGCATGAAAACAACGAGATATCTAAACGTGTTGTTTGATCTAAATGCCAGTGAATTGGTTCAAGTATGACATTCCCACACTAACCTTTCAAAATAATGGAGCCCTCCCTCAACTTGTCGCCACATAGAGTACGCCAGTCTGCCTAATTTACCACCTTTCATTAAGCTTGTGCATACATGTACACTGTAAGTCAACGCTCAGATAAGGCCTCGCTTTTAGTTTTAATGCGGTTGAGTGTATTATGAATTTGAAAGGTGAAAACTGAAATACCAGCATCTTTAAATAAACTGGACACCGACAAAATATCTTGATTTTACTGACAAAATCACAACACGTGTTGCTTTATTGCATCTTGCATTTGCCTCATTTTGTGAAGTATTACAGTACATCAATAACAACTGAAATCAATAAGGCAACCCAACAGATTGCACACTGTTCGGGTGAAGATGAAATCTGAAGTATTCCTGGACGTTGCTGATTGTCAACTTCACTATCTCCCTAATTTGACCAATTCCCAGCGCGGTTTAAGGCAGCCAGGGTGAAAAGAAATACCATGCTGTGGTGTCCCCAGCCTTCCTCCCTAAACTGCGTATCCTTCTTCATCGCCTGTGCAATTCTTGCGGGGTCTGATTTGTTGTTCTTCTTTTTGAAAAACGACAGGTAGTTTGTAGAACCTTGCAGAGCCCAGCCACTACAAAGTTGTGACTGCCCCTGAGTGATCCATTGATTTTAGCCGAGATAATTCATTTGACCCATGGCCCGAATCATGTAAAACGACCCTAAGTACAGAACGTCCAACCCGAAAAACAATGTGGGTACTTGATTTATTTTTGCCAGTTTGAACGGATTACTTTGGACTTAGCATATTCTGATCCTAAATGTCGACATAATGGTACCCGTAAAACAAAGCGACATGCAATGAATTACACAACTCACTGACAGCCAAGTGAAAAGAAATTGCGACATGCAGGTTGTCATTTGAAATTGAAATTTAGATTGCTATGAGTACAGCATTCGTCACTGTATGCACATGAAAAGCGCTTCCTGTAATGAACCAAAAAGAAGACGTGTGACAATAATAATGGGTTTTCAAAAGTGAATGTCAATGACATACTGCATTTTCGGCTTGAAAGACGTGGCCACTAGATGCACATATTCTCGGACTAAACTTATAAGTAAAACAAGACACTTCTAGTAAGTGTACAGAATAGTTCTAGTCTAGCTTTAACTCCAACAACGGCGACAGGACAGGTATACAATTTGACTCAAGCCTTCTCATCAGTTCTTTTACAGCGATGCAGGATTACTGAATTTCACCAGTGGAAACGATAAAAAGCTCTGCCTCTCTACAGTTCAAAAAAGTATTACATTGTTCTAATACGTGCATGGTGACTCAGTTTGTGAATTTCCTGAAATATTAGAAGAACCAGTTACATGTACTTGTACTGAAGGGTATTAGAATAATAACCATTGTTTCTAGTGGTTCTCAAATCAGGTATCTATAAACTGACTGACTATTACTGCCAAATGCTATCATCATGTGATAAATTCAAATTCAAACTAACTACAAAGTCAACGCCAGAAATTTGTAACATTTCCAATCCGCTAGTAGCGCTACAATCGCTGAGTCATGTTTGCTTCAACCAATGAACAGAGAGATCGCCAGGTCAAAGGCCAATTGATCGTCTGGCGCACTTTTCCAATGGAAAACAAAACAACAAGAGGTGTTTCGATTGATTTTCAACGTTTGGCATATCCAAAGTACGATTTCACAGACCATAAAGCAACTGGGACTGTTGAAACTGCCGGAGACGAGTTTTGGGAAGTGGAAAGAGTAATCACTCGGAGGAAATCAAACAGAGTAAGTACAATTTGAGAATTATTTTTAGCCACGAACATTCAGTTCCGTGGCCTCGGTAGGGTTTCCTTATCTTCGTTATGACGTTATGTCCAGTAGTACTAGTAGTACTAAGTAGTGGGAAAGTGGGCAATCGTGAAGCCCTGCTTCGACACTGCCACTGGTTATGCCTCTGCCCCCTGAGGACGACACAAGACTCACATTTCGGCCTCTGTGATTAGTACTAGTTTCACCTTGCTACCAACATCATGAGTGGTGGCCTGGTGGGAGGTTGCTCTGAACCCCCAGTTCCTATGTCACTAAGCAAATACGTATAAAACCATATTTTACGATATAATATCTTGATTTCGTATATTGCAGGTGGGTCAAGTTTATGATTATCTTGTCCAGTGGAAAAACTTTCCATACAGTGCATCATCGTGGGAGCCTGAGTCCTTGTTGACATCAGATATCGTAACATCATTCAACTGCCCAGACGTCTCCCTTGAATCACAACAGTTTACAAGGAATACTCTTTACTCGTCATTACAAAATTTCCTCTCGCATCGTGGCATAATTACTCACCCTGTCTCCATCAACACATATTTGGATTCATTTCGTTTTATAACAAGTCGCTGCAATCCTGTGGAGTCCAAGTCAGTTCGAGGGTATTTGGAGTACAGAAAAGAAGATCTTGACACTCTAAATTTCCCAGAAGGGTGGGATTATTTAATTAACAAGAATGGCTTCGGAAGAAAGATCGCTTTTCCCATTTTAATAAAGCAAGATGTCCACTTTACGGCTGTCAACCACAAACGGATGGCTGATGGACAGTTAAAGGAATTACCTCGCATACCCTGTGAGCGACTATTTATTCGCTGTGCCACAACTGCTCATGCTATCTAATTGTTTGTACAACACCTGAAATGCACATCGAATGTTCATAAGTTTATTTTAACTTGAATGTTTATTGATTGCAGATGTGTTCTTAATGTACCTTTGTTTGAGTGGCATACTCTTGAAATTTTCCGTCTAAGGTATTCTCATAGTATGACCGGTAATACACCATGTTGTGATATTATATACCTTGACTGCATTCTGCCAATGGTATATGGTTGATGTCAATGAGAGTCCGTCCATCTGTTCAAACTACGCTAGACATTCACAAGTACAATCTGGTATTATATTAGTCTACCCCTTCTTAGAGTGGTTGACTGAAATATTGTAAAAGTTTTCTGTCCTTCTGTATCGATGTTATCATGTCTAGTGATATTTAACCTTGAGCATACCATGCTGGTGGTACATGAATAAATGCAACAATCCGTCCGTGCGTCCGAGAACCTGTCGGTCCTTACCGTTATACTTCTGTTACATTCAATTATGGCTTTATCGAAGCCACTTTTGGTAACCAGTGGGTCTCCCAAATTCAAGAATGATGACTGTGTTTTGTATTCTGTCAGAATACCTTATTCAGTTTGTAAGTTGTGGCACTCAGAGGCTGGCAATTCAACTGAGAAGTATTGTTCTATTTTGTCTGAATTTCTTGTTGAAAACTACAACTTGAATTTAAAACCAGATCGAACACACCTTGGCGACAGGTTACGAAAAGAATGTCCACGCATTTCCAAAAAAATTGCTCGTCTTGGTGGTATTCAGCGTAGAACGCTAATGAATAAAATATTAACTCTGAATATCAGAAGAGCCGACTTAGAAACACTGCTTGAGAATCAAAGGAAACTGTCAGAAATGCAGACCGTTGTCGAAAATGCATTAAACAGGGTTGATATGTTGGAAAATGAAATTCAGCGTTTGCATTCCGAGTTACAAAACTTGCACTCTAATCATATGAAGCAAAGTGCCCTCCTTGAAAATGAATCAGTGAAGTCTCAAAATCTGATGGAAACCAACATTTCTCTCCAAAAGTATATCGAGAATCTTTGTGGAATTTCTGTTGACATTTCAGATAAAGCGGGCTCAAAATTTAGCTCCTATTCACGTATGCATAAAATAAGGAAGTTAAAAGAAATACGGTCAAGATCAGAATGTGCTTTATGGTTTATCGAAAAGTACGGGTTAGAATTGGAAAGTATGTCAATGAAAGATGATCAAGGGGAGCGTCATAATATTCATTTTTCAAATATCACCGAGTCGGATAAAAATAACTTAGAAAAAATATTGTATCTCTTGGACTGGTTTTATGTTAGCGACTCATTCTATCATGAGCTGTCTGTCATCTGTGACGGTATTCCCAAGTCATACTTGATTAAGCAACTGCGCTCCAATTTAAATGCAATTTGCCACGTGGAGAATACTCCTGGTGTATTTGAGGGAGCAGAAGTTGATGTGGAAGGGGAAGTCAAATTCGCAATAAAATCATTTCTTGACAGACATCCTGAATTGAAAAATGCTGGTGAAAAACCTTCATTTTCCATTAAATTTTGTGGCGATGGGACAAATGTTTCCAGAAAGGATGGAATGTGCGTCATGAGCTTTTCCCTTTTTTGTGAAAATATAGAGGTTGATGAAAATACCAGCAATTCTCACCATGTTATTGCTGTTGTAAAGGGGCACGAAAGCTATCAACTGTATAAAGAATCATTTTCCAATGTTTGGAATAGCATTCATAAACTCTACCATAACAAGTCGGTGGTGGTTGATGATGTAGAATATGACATAGGTGTATACTTGGCAGCTGATTATAAATTCCTTTTACTCGTCCTAGGTATGAGTGGGGCAACCTCTAATTATGCTTGCATTTATTGCAAGGTTCACAAGGACAGTCGTTGGGATGTCTCGAAACCTTATTCGTTTTACAACACTGAGCCTATGCTCCGAACACAAGAAGACTTTGAGACATCCCACTTGTCCAGTCAGTTTGCCTGCAAACATTTTCCACTAATACGACTGCCAATGTCACATACAATCGTAGATGAGCTTCATCTGTTGTTGCGAGTAACTGACCGCCTCACTGAAAATCTTATTAAAGAATGCTTGGAAATGGACACTTTAAAGAAGTATGGTTGTACACAGAGGTCACTTACAAACCCGGATTCTCATTTAAATCGCCTACTGAAGGCAATCC
The DNA here is from genome assembly GCA_002633005.1 of Phoronis australis. Taxonomy (NCBI): domain Eukaryota; kingdom Metazoa; phylum Phoronida; family Phoronidae; genus Phoronis; species Phoronis australis. The sequence continues at coordinate 106,511 of NMRA01000884.1, forward strand.
GGTCATGTGGGGTAAATTTCAAAATTTGGGAAACAAAGCTGCCTAGTGGCAAAGGTCATCTTGATTATTCGAGCTTGGTGGGGGTAGAAAAAAAGAAACTGCTTTGTTCATTGCCAGAGGCACTGTTATGTAATATATTACATCCTGATACAGAAAATCAAGTTATCAAGCTTTGGCGTGATTTTGGGATTATTTACAAATCTATTGTTCCTACTACTAGTGTAGAAATTCGTTCTTGTGAGGAACTTTTTGAAATGACTAAGCAGTGGGTTCTTCTGTTTTTGTCGCTTGAAGGTAAGCGCACTGGGTACGAGCGCCAACGAATAACACCTTATATACATATATTAGTCTACCATATTCCCAGTTTGTGTGCAGCTCATGGAGGATTGCGGAATTTTAGTGCACAAGGCATGGAAAAGCTAAACGACATAGTAAAAAGTATACACACGCATAAATCTAATAAATTTGATGCCTGTGCTGATGTCGTTCAAACATCATGGAGGCAAAACCATCTGGCTGGTCAAAAAAGGATTTCCAATGTGTACAAAAAATCTGACGGAGAATACTGGGAGCATGGCATTTTTGAAAAACGCAAAAAATTTGAGGCCCAGCCACCTGTGGAACCATGCTATGATGTTCAATGTTCATCTCAAGTGATTGAACAGATGTCCTTGGAACAAATCAAAAGCAAAATTAAGGAACTCGGCTTGAAAACGAAGTTGCGAAGTGAAGCAAAGCTTCGAAATTTCCTTAAAATTCATATGAAGGATTGAGCCGAACTTGTTGGCACTGCTTAATCAACAAAATTAGTTTACGATGAAGCTGAAATCTCTTAGAAAACTGTATATTAGTTTTGACTCCAGAACATAGCCATCTAGTAAAAAAGTTTACATTAGTTTCAGTACTTGCAGATTGCATGACTAGAAAGTGGTTGATATTATTTATGTACTTGGTGCTAAAAAGATATTAAATTGAAGATGTCATTACTTACTCTGTTTCGTAGTGTGTAGAAAATATGCTGTTGTTAAGATATCAAGTCTATTTTAAGCTCAAGATATTTTTGACATTGTTATTCAGATTTTTACTTTTGTATATTTTCTAGTCATACATTGTTATTTTTGATATTTTACCTGTTGTGTAAGTTCTTTAGTTATGTTTTACATATTTATCACAGGCATAGCAAGAGGGAAGCAGGGGCCGGGGCAGAGGTGTTGTAAGTGTTAACGGGTAGGATAAACGATCAGGTCACTGGGGAGTTAATTAAGGAAGTAAACTGGTATTGACCTTGGGCAACACTGGATGGTGACTGAGAGAGTGTAATTGAATCCGGTTTCAGCGGTAATGGGATTCGCGGCCCCCTACTCACCCTTCTTTTGGCCTCGCTATTAAGTGACCTTGATTGCTGCTCATGTACATCAGAATGAAGATCTGTATGATTTAGCATAGTAATCTCATGTCAGTATGGTCATGTATATTACAAAATCTCTGATAAACTTGCCACATTGTTAAAAGTTAGGTATGTTAAGACTATAGATTTAATAAACTTTTAAATTTTGACACTGGCTTTTTAATATTCAGTCTAGGGGTGCTATTTATTCGATGAACGTCAATCATGTGCAGATGGGGGAACGGGGAGTTTATTTTGAATTCAAGGAAATCTTAAATCTCATTTGCACAATTTCCCAAGTGTGCATCATGGTTTGAAGCTTCATAACATCCGGACGGTCATTGATATTGACCAGGTGCCCCAGGTCTATAACTGCGGATATCGGTACTTTATCAGCAAGTTTTGTGGGCCCCCCGCAGGGTCCAGTAGGCCCCTAACCTTCCATTTCATCCCCGCAAAAGGCCCACGATTGACATCAGCCCCACACAAAACAAACTGCATGCCTCCTTACCTGAAAAGTCTTCAACATATGCAAAAGGGGTGGGAATTAGCAGACCTGGCACCCACAATAAGGTCTCTCAGCAATTTTTGATAGGCACGCCTGCAGGCACCTTGTCAATATGAGAAATCCCGGAATAGCAAGTTCGCGGTACGTAATCAATTTTAATCCTCCTGGTCCACTATTCTGTTTTCTTGAAAATTCAGCCACATCCCGCATTCAGTCACATTTCACCTTTTGAATGACACTAGAATCGGCAATATTCTGTTAAGAAATCAAATTTATCAGCGACAAACATCGCACTAGTGTTTGTTTACAAACCACGAAGGGAATTCCTTCACGGAGATGAGATTTTATAGCCTTACTAGTCTTTGCATGCCACTAAACACCACCAGAGGTAATCCATGACACCCGTGTTGACATCTTGAACTGTGAGGCGAATAAAATGACCAAGAGACGTGGATTTTTTTCAATGAAATTGCTTAAAAAGTACATTCTCCGATAGTTGACAATGTCGCAAAACAGCTACTCTATCGGCAAATGTTCTAACTAAACTGAGTTTTCTGTACAGATCGGTTCAAAATGAGAATATGCCCAATTTTCGCTGTCTGGTGAGAGATTTGCATTGGCTGAATAGGGGTAAGCTTCAAACATCAAGAGACGTGGAAAAATTTTCACGAATTCACTTGATATTTGGCAGGAAGACACCTTAATACTCATAGAAGATCACTAGCTATCGGCAAATTGTGCAGTTATTTCCCCTGGATTGGAATTCCTGGAAAACCCCCTCATCCCATGTATTTCTAACAGTGAGTTGTGGACTGGAGTTGGCGCATGCGCAGAAGTGGATGTTACAAATTTCTGGCGTTGAGTAGGCTACCCACCAGATCCAACGGGAAAGATTACATGCATTGTGTTCCAGTGGCAATAAGTCGTCTTCATTTCAACTAGCTTTCCCACTTCATACTTGGCACGCGAGCTACTGCGTATGAAATGGGTGTTTGCACAGTCTACATGGTTTCCATAGAATTCCAAGATGTTTCCGTTGTCTTGCCGTTGGCATTTTGCCATTTGCGAATTGTCCGACTCTCTTCAAAATCAGATGTCATTCAGATTGTAGGTGCGATAACTTCGTACTTATTTTATGGTCCACCAAGATTTGACACATGTGTGTACAGGATATTCTGTTGTCGTCCCACACACTTCATCATAATATTTATAACTGCAAGTCAGGATCGTTGGCCATTTTGCCACCACTTACATGTAAGTGACACCTGTTGCTGGATACTGGGTTCATGAAAAACGTGGAATTTAACTGAAAATGGAAAAACAACTTCAAAAAGCGCCTTAATTTATGACGCTAAACTATACATTAATAAAACAAGTTTTGAATAAAAACTATGCACTTAACTGGTGTTATAGTGTTCCAAACAGGTATCGGTATCGAAGGTAATTTCCACTGAGGTGGTTGGCACTAGCTTGCGATTTCTATAAGAAAATGCTCTCCATCAGAAGATTGTATTGTACTAATCAACTTAACTAAAAAAGAAACGTGTAAATATCTGGTGTTGATCAGTGCTGTGCCAGCTGAGATATACGGAGTCAAAATGTGGGAAAATTGCAATAGTTTGTTAACCTTTGACCCCTCTATACTTTAAGCCTGAAATTTTGAACTTAGCGTCAAAGTTAATGTATAATGTTTAACATCTTGATGAAGCCAAAAACTTAAATTTATTTAAAAATTACGAACAAATACATGTAATTATCTTGTGCACCGCTGCTTTCCATTATGCATTGCAAATAAGTCATTTTCAGTGCGTGCA
>NMRA01000885.1:6184-82924 GCA_002633005.1 Phoronis australis
CCCCCCCACACACCACACTTTTTCATATACGACTTTTCGTATGCTAAAAAGGTGTGTATAAGCAGATGTTCCACCAAAAATTTTTGCTGGTGGCGTGACTCATACCCAGATGTGCACAAATATGGTTTCACGAAACTTGTGAGCCACGTTCATGCGACGAAATCGAGAAGGGTTTTAAATTATCTTAAGAAAACCTCAACAGACATGTTAAGTGCCAGAAACTTACCAGGATGCATGGAAATTTCACTATTTGACTACAAAAACAAAAAATTGTCTTACACGGATGGGGGAAACCCCCCTCCCGACCTCCCCTCCTCTCGGCGCCATGCGCCTCGGATTCGACCTTTGCGGGAATATTAACCCCCCCTCTTACTGAAAACGTAGATCCGCCGCTGAGGAGTACCTTGAATGGTCATTTATAACGAAGCTGGCTGCTCTACACTGTATGTTTTCTATCTTGTCAACATTGGAGCGAGTGGAGGGATCCCCCGGCATACAGAGGAGGAGTATTCGAGCCCACGAAAATAGCTCACTTGCGAGTTTCCAGTTAGTCAACATGACGTCACCGGAAGTAGGGTAAGACCCGCCATATTGTCCTTGTTTTGCCTCGAGTCTTTGCTACACACGCTAAATCTTACCGGAGTTCTTATGGAGAATTTCATGGTTAAAACGTCAACAAAACTTAAGAGATGGTAGATGGATCGTGGAATAACTGTGGATGGACGAAGAAAATGTGAACTTGTTATGTTGTCGAAGCTGTGAACGGACCAAACTTGGAACTGGACCCGGAAGGCCTGAATGCCGCAGGCATACAAGGGGTCGATAGCCTGATGTCTCCATCAAAGTCACTCATTTCAAAATAAAATCAAATGAAACGTGCTTATGTGCACATGGACTTATAATTAACACATACCATGACTCCGGGTACAACTTAGTCAACAAATAACTTGGCTTGAATATATCTATGAAACCTCGCTGTTCGCTCGAGTTTCTCGCATCGGTCGCCGTTTTGAGGGACTTACGTGAAATCTTGCCTGTTGACGAACAAAAAGTCCAAGGGACACAAATCCTACAAATTGATCACTTGATGTCTTCCCATGCTATTTTACAAGTGTCGACCATGATTAGCAGACGACCTACATGCCGCAAACCATAATCATACGTTCAATGACTCCTGGTTCTCTATGGATACCTTTCAGTCAAGACATCCGAGTCATCCTGGCCAAAGCCAGCTTTGCAATGGTGGATTGTTGCAATACCGGCCAGGTATTCTTAAAGACCTATGAATGTACAGCCTATAGTTACGCTTGAAAACAAGCAGGAAATGGTTCGACACAAAGCAAAGATCATTTCCAAACTGCAAAACGTTCCAAGAATTCACGGTGCGTCGACACTAGGTGTTTGTACACATTTATTACAAAAACAGATACATATGCAAATGTTATACACAACGCAACACAACAAAGTACAGAATTGCAAAAAAATTCGATTGTTACTTCCAAGTTTTATGCATTTAAAAAGTACTAGTTAAATTTCTATTCTGGCATTTGGTCAATTCTTTGGCTTTATTCATGTTTCAAAAACACATTTCCAATTCTCCCGTTTTTTCATTAAATATCCGTGTGCTTAAAGCACTGACCTCTACATTAAAGCACACTATCAAAAATACGACATATTAAATTAGGTTTGAGGTTAGCAAATTTCATTTTAAAAACGAAAATTTTTGTTTGTAAAAGATCCGGTTAAAAATTCTATTTAGTTCATCTTGAAGACCAAATATTATGGCGGTTTTATCTACTTCAAAATTTTCTTGCAGTGCAGTCATTAACCAGAGACGTACCCCATGCCACAAAGAGTTAATATATTCACACTTAAAGAATAAATGTTCTAACGTATCGGGAATGTATTTACAAATTGTGCAAGCATCTAAGTCAACATATCTAATCATATCTAAAAATAATTAATAGGTAAAAGTTGGAAAAGGTGCAAAAGTTACCATTCCAATACAAAAAAGCATTCACAGATGTTATACCTTTTCAATGAACGATTCATAAATACTAGGGCCGTATTCCTCCCTATATAGTCTTGGTCCACACATTAATTGACACCGCATCTTCGTGTCCTGAAATAGTTTCCTTGTAAACTAAAAATTTCTCCAATACCAGAAGCATTCTCTCCAAAACTAGTTACATTTATCTAATCTAGTTAACCTTCAGTCTCCATTGCACAACATTCCATCTCTAGTAAGCCCGATATCTTTTTGCAACAAATACGTTAAAAAGAATCTACTAACCCATGAAATTTTTAAAGAATGTTACATTTCCTGACAACTATCATCTTCAATCAACCCTCTTCTATGGATTTAATGAGTATTTCTCTTTTTATTTTATCAGGTTTACCGTCCCAATTAAACTTTAAGTTTCAATGTCGGCAAAAGTAATATCATTGGGACTCGGAAGCAACGTTAGCACAAGTGCTTTTAATACTATGACCTTTCCAAAGATAACTTTCTGCGAGACCATATGTTTATCAGATACTTCATTTCTGTTATTTTTACATCGAAGTGGTATTTGGATACATTTTAAAAGTTCACGTTGAAATTAATACCCAGAAGCTTAAAAAACATCACTCCATTTTGGTTTCCAACGCGTGCAGTGAAACACTTCTTAAGAGTATTCTCTACTTCCAGTCCACACACCACTTTTGTCTTAGAATAGTTTATCTTCAGCCCCGACATCCCTGCACAGAACTCTAGGTTGTTCATAAATGCTGCCAGAGATCTTGGAGGTCCGTCTAATGTGAAAGTTGTGTCATCTGCGTATTGTGTTATAACGAAGTCATCGTAGTCGATTTTAATACCTTTCACTTCAGGATCATGCTTAATCAATAAAGGCAAAATTTCAGCACACAAAAAAATATAAGAGGAGAGAGTATCACCTTGTCGACATCTGTGTTCCAGTATGAAATTGTCTGACAGAAACACATTTTGTATAACACGGGCAAATGGTTTATTATGAAAAGTTCATATATATCGAATAATATAGGACTTCGAATTGAAATTATTCAGGACTTGGAAATACCAAGACCAAGGAAACACTGTCAAAATCTTTTTCAAAATCTATCAACACGAGTAATCCACGAATGTTATATTTGTGCGTAGCCTATAATCTATAATATCATAAATTAGTCTGGTGTTCTTTCCCATAAATCTTCCTTTTATAAATCTTGTTTGGGTATTTTAAATCAGCTTGTCTGGAACTTTTTTAATTCTGCTTGCAGCACGTCCCGAAGCTAGTTTATATACACTTTTCATTAAAGTTATTGGTCGTCATTTCAAAAACTGTTTCCGACTGTCTAGTTTTGGAATACATGCAATAATCCCAGTACGTTGAGTTTTAGTCATTTGCCCCTTTTCAAAACTACCCTCGGTGTGCCGCAATACAAAATATTTTTGATGTCTTCCCCAAAAAGCTTCAAAAATTCCATCTTAAAGCCATCAGAGCCTGGAATGTTCTCAATGTTTTTGTATATTCTGAAACTCCGGGTAATTCATCAATATTGATTTCATTTTCTAATTGGATTGCTTCCAACTCCGAACGTACAGGTAACTGACAGTGTACGCTATTCAACGCTTATTCACTCTCAGACCTAGTAAGAGTAAAAATTTTTATAAAAAATAATTGTCTCACATAATTTTTTTTGATCCGTGATATTTTCTCCTTCTTCTGTTTCTGTAGCATATATCAACTTACTAAAAAGGCTCCTTGATTATAAATTGCAAAATCATTTTTCGGGCGTTTTCCACTTTCAATCTAATTTGCTATTGATCGGACCTTTCAAAGTTTGTCTTCTTAATTCTTGTAAATGGGTGTAAATAGTTGTTCTTTTTAGATCATCTTCAGTCGAATTTTCTTTCCTTTCCAGCCTATTAATAGCTTCTTCTAAATTACGTTCACAATTAATTCTTTTTTCTTTTTGAGTAGTCCATAGTGGTGTTACGGATTTCCATACACATGACGTCTAAGAACAACTGGTCATTAATTACGAATTGAATTTCATTGTTAGAAATTGTATCAGTCATTTGGCAACTGTAAACTGGAACAGCACACTGCCGTTTTACCTCAGTAATTTTTCCGTTAACCTTTTTAGTATATTCCAAATGACCCAACAGGGATTTGTTGAGTTTCCAAAGGCCTTTCATTCCCTCTAAAGATTTTTTTTTAATTCAAGAGTACACCTGAAATGATCTGATTGGTAACTATTTATTATGCTAATTTCACACAAAAAGTGAAGCAAATTTTTTGAAAGTAAGAAAAGTCCACTCTCGCCTGCTTGATTGGATTTTTGTATAACGCTTTAAATTCGGGTAGAATTCCCGAATTGGATCTACGAGGTAGCACATTTGTGTTTGCTCATTTAATTTTTCACTGGCATTTGGATTATTGCGGTGCTTTTAGTAGTGCTTGCCTTTATATTGGTGTAAAACTAGATTGAAATCCTAACATGCAATATTTTTTTCATTACCCACCTTCTCAATTTCCGGCTTAAAACGTTTTGAAAAAGTCAGGATTGTCCTCATTTGGACCATCTAAGTTTACAAATGTAATTATTCTTCCCACCATTGTTATATCAAGTAATATACACCTGTATAATATCTGCTTTTGTCGCTTCTCCAACCGTGTATTTGATGTTCAAAATTATTACTCAGCAATGGTTCGAATCCTCTTAAATTGCCTTTGAATGAACTGAAAAAACAGGAAAACGCCCACGCTAACTGGAATTGATCCTCCAAAGCCCTCACAAAATAAGTATCTTGAAGAATACTTGGTGTATGACAAAGTCTTTGGCCGGAATCTCCCAAGTCCCTGACAGTTTTCAGAAAGTATCTTATTAACTTCCATTTTTGTTGAAAATTACTTTGTGGACTACAACTCAGTGACATTAAACATTTAACGTTTTCAACTGGATTATTTTTTCGGCACGTGCTTCCAGTAAATGTTTGCAACCTGTTTATCATAAAAACATATCCAAGAGAAGAAAAACAATATACAAACAGGAGCCCTGAATGTGAGAAGACAGTCATCCTATGCAACTAAAGCCCTGAATATTTGAATGGTTACTGTGGTTACAAATGTATACCCCATGGAATGGCAAGCTGAATGAAGAACAATAGAAGCGCTCTGAATGAACGTGGCATTTGAGCGGAAACCATTGATACAGTATAACCCTGCATCCCGTTAAATAATGCTTGGACCTCACTAAAAGCAAGACTTCGCGAGGTTTCGTGAGATATTGCCGTGTATTTCAAATGAGATCATGTGACTTTGTCTAGATTTTAGCTAGATCCTAGTGTAGGTCCTAGCGTTACTGAACGCACGCCTAATATAGTTACTGCCATGGAGCAAATATACAGCACCGGCACACAGCAAAAATTAAATCAACTTAAAGCTTGTCATTGCAAGAGATAAATAGCTAAAGAAAAGAATCCCAATATGAACTAAAACGTAAAACAGATAGCTGTGTAGAGAAACTGAAACACCAAATTAATACAAAATACATTTAAAAGTAGTAGTACCAAATTACGATGAGACAAATATTCTGCTCAAATAGATTTAATACAAAAAAAATTTAACGTAGCCTAAAATATTTACCCAATTCCGCACAATCTGACGACTAACTAAACTTAAGTAACCGCACGCCGCCAACATTAGTCATCTTACTCACACCAAATGTCGTTCCAGCGTTGATTTCAGGCGTACACAATTACTAAAACCGTCCACGAACTCGTTAACTTGTTCCATTTTTTAATTTCCTGATAAGAATTATTCCTCTTTTTGATGAAGGTATTCCCAATTCTCACATATGCCGATTAGATGTGTCCCTGTTTCACTAATCTGCGACATTCTGCAAAAATTCCAGCTTTTATCTTTGTGAGATTTTCATTGATAAATATTTTTCGCACCGAGGCACGTCCTTGGTCCACCTGTGTAACTGAAATTCTATTCGTTTACGATAACTGATAAACTTAGGAATGATCGGACTAGGTTTACCGCTGGCATCTTTCTTAAAAGCACCCAACCTGTGGGTGCGGTCTAATTCAGTTACGGGCTTGGCAACTTACAACAATAGGCTTACCTCAAAATCCAATTGCTGCACTGCTGCGTGGTGGTTTGGTAATTGGCCAAATTATGTTGCACACCCACAAGATTAATGAGAATCATATTATTGCAGAATTAAACACAAGTTTTAGGTTGTAAAACTCACACGTATTATCCAATTTTTGATATTTTTAAAAAATCCGATCACGTGTACGTTTTGCGAACTATTCAAATACGTTTTCTACAAACTTTAAAACGAAAAATCAGAACTACTATTTTAGACCCGAACGTGTTCAGGGTTTTTTCATTGTCTAGAAAACGGTATCATCAGCAGTGCGACTAATTAACCACAACAGCATGGTGTTTTTTATTTAAACCAGCAAATTCTGTGGTGCGCAAACCGGTCGAGTTGCTCAATCCCGATTTGATAGGGTGTCAACATAAGATTTTTTTCATAATCTGTCTGTATTCATGGGGATGAATGGATGAAAAATGTTAGGATTTATACATTTAACATCAGTTAAAACTCCTGTGTTCAAGTTTTAAACAAATGCATTCTAACCGAGGGTAATAACGATTTTTGAACTTACTAGTTTCAAGGCCTGTACTGACAATTTCAACCTGAGGTAGGAAATTATTTACTTCGCCAACTCTTTCAGACATTGTGTTGTGTTCGGGGATAGGTATTTGTATCAAAGAAATTTTGTCCATAATTAAGCTCTGTCGTAGTCAATAAAAGTATGTTGCTTACAGTCCCGATGTTCTACCGGCCCCTTGATTAGCTGCTATTATTCAATTGAGAGCCTTCAATCGATGATTGTATGCAGACTCTAGAATCGCAGGGTAACCCATTCCGTGTAAGCAACGCCCAAGGTGTATACACGGTTAGAATCGTCGATTAGCTACATGTAAAAACAATATGGAGGATTCCTGACTACGCCATCTCTGCATATGCAGTGCATCTAGCGGTGTCATGTTCAGAGGGGCCTGCTATTTTCCCTCCAAACTTCATTGGGAATATGCAGGTCTGTTTTGCTAATGTACTTGATAAGCCAGTACTGCGGTGACTGCTCCAAACTGTCCGAGTCTTTAAACGCACAATTTATTAATGAGCGGAGGGAACATGGTAACAAAAACTTTCGTATTAAGACGAATTATTCATATGCCGGATGTTTGTGCTTGCCTCTGACGTTCCACCACTCATTAATAATTTCAGGGCTTAATGGCTGACATTTTGGTGCATTTAATTTGCATGAAGTTGGGCCTGTTCTTCAAAAGGGTAAAAATAACTTTTATAGAAATAATGCATTATATATACAGCTTGTTCTGCTTGTCTCTGACAGATCTTCCTCCACTCATGAATAATTTTTGCATTTAAACGGTGACATTTTGGAGCGCTTAAATTGCATGAGCTTTGGCATATGCTTCAAAACGGTAAAAGTCATAGAAGAATGCATAATATATGCAGTGTTTGTGCTTGCCTCTTACAATTGTTCCTACACTCATTAATGATTTCTGCGCTTAAAGTGTGACATTTTGGATCCCCTAATGTACATGAGCCTAGGCATGTTCCTCAAAACAGTAACACAAAACTTTTATAAAAATGCTTTATAGACCCCGCATGTTTGTGTTTGCCTCCAGTTTTTTTCGTCTCATATATTTCATGTTTGACTTGATGAAATACAGCAACACTAGAAGTGCCCACTGGTCTTTTTCATATATTTATTGTAACCAACTGGCAATTAAAATACAAACGCATTTAAACATACATAAACATTTACCAGCGTTATAGTTGTACTAAGTTCCATTCGTTGTGATTTTCTAACGTACCATTGATTTTACTAACAGTAAATTGTATTTCTATATTCCTATAGTTTTTCAAAACTCTAGTGACATCAGTGGCAAGCAAATTTTGTTCTGCATTCTACATTGATCAGTGAATTTTTGTTATCAAAATTACAAGATTTGTATTGTTGTTACATTCGGTATTCCCAAACAAAATGTCAAAGTCTTTTAAAAAATCTGCCGTAAGGAAATCCTCACAAACTTTCCTCCAGAACTCTCTTACACATCTGCATTCCACATACATAGTCTCTTTATGCTCAGAGCAAAATTTGCAACAGTCATTCTCTTGAACTTTAATTAACGTTAAGAACACATTTATTATTGTAATACGGCGTACTGTTTTGTACTGTACCTTAAGTATGAATGTAACGGTCACGTTTTTCTTGAAAGTTCTACACTAATCTGTAGTAAACAAATCACATCATCAGTGTACTGACCTCAGGGGTCGTGCCAATCAAACAGAACAACGAAATAAAACAATACAACTAAAAACAGAGTCAGTCTACATTCTGACGACAGTAACGTTAAAACATACGGTAATAGATAAGTTTTGGACCAATCAAAATCATCAACAGAAGAAAAGTATAAATATCTAGCTCTCGTCTGCAGGGCACTGTCCACATGCCTATTTGGGGATTCCAAAAATTTTGGCGAATGTCTTCGGAAAGTTTTAGCACCCTGTTGGTGCGCTGACGACATGCAACAGAAGAGCAAAACTTCATAGGTAATTTTTGTTTTACGCTATTCAGACTGGGAACAGACAGCTAACCAAATTTGAGAAACTGACTTCACAAACATGTCTGGTCTAAGAACGTACCCTTTATCCAAAAATTTCTTTTTAATGATTGTAAAGTCAGAATTAGTCCATCATCATTTAGTAAATCTCTCACCGTTCTTAATCTCTTCTTATACATGCACCTCTGTTGAATAAAGTCAAGCTTTATGTTTGCTAGTGGAACAAAACTCGTCACAAATTTCTTCCATGCCAAGGAGATATCCAGCCAAAATCTATTACCAGTAAGAATGTGGATAGTTCTAAATCTCACCTTCGACATGCTCGTTCCCCACAACCCTTGAGCCCTTCGACCCTCACAACCCGTGAGCCCCTCGACCCACGACCCAAAACTCTCTCGACCAAGTCTACGACAAGCTCGACAGGATGTGAACATACAACAAGCGCTGACTTTGAAGGACCGATGATTTGGCCGTGAGCTTGGCTGGCTTTTACCTGTTTTTTGCAATTAAGAGAGTATATTCGACAACTTTGAAAGCCCAAACCGAAACAAACAACGCTAAAAACGTTTCAGATGTCGTGCTCGGCAGAACCTACATGTAATCGTCTCGTCTGCTCTTCAGTGAATGGCAAGTTCAATCTTTTTTGTAGAGAGTGCAAGGAACCGACAAAACTGTAATTTCATCAGTAAATGCAGTTTGAAGAAACAAGCTGTTATTTATAAAGTAGTTCAATGTTATATGGAGTAAATTGTAAACGAGTATACAACAGAAAACAATGAAAATGTGACTGTACAGTTATGTACGTCAACGTACTCTCTCGCTAAGTTTAGTAGAACTGGGCAATTGGTAGCCACTTGTGGAATTATTTCCGTTACAACGATAGCGCAATGCGCTATTTCAGATCGAGTTCTCTGTTCTTAATCACTAGAACAGACTCGCGTGTAGGAAAGTTACTCAGTGACGTAATAAGATTATGCATTATGTAAAAATCGCAAAAACCTCTATTGCCACAGGTCGTTTGAAGACGGGGTCATGGGTCGTGTTGTCAAGGGGTTGTGGGTCGAGGGGGCGTGAGTCGAGGGGTGTAGGGGTCGAGGGAGTGGAAGGGTTTTTAGAACTATCCGACAATGAGCTTCACAGGGTTAATTTGTTGCCTCTCAATTTCGGAATTAAAAGGTTGGCAATACGTTACTGAATGTTTGCGTATCATCTTGAGGTAATAAAAAGCTGCAAGTCAAATTTGTTTTACGCTTATTGCTTCTCGGTCAAACTGGCTTTGGCTGATTTCATCAATGTGGCTGAAGGTTCTTCACCATACGATTTCTTGCGACAACACCCGCCTAATTCTCAATTTCGCATTCCACAAAACGTCTCTACATGTATAAGCAAACACCTCAGCTGGAAAAGGCATTCTTCTGTGATTGTGCATGCACAAAACTTAAGCTATGAACTACTTTTTACTTTGTCCCGTATTTCCGGTTTTCATTAATTGCAAAATAAGCCTGACACATTGTGCATATACTGTGGATAGCAGTAATAAAATATTGTTTTTTTTCAGTGGCCCCTATGGGAAGTCTGTGGACATCTGATGTATTGGGTGCATATTGGGTGAGCTGAGTGATTGGCAACCTTTGTTTCCAGGTGAAAGTGAAATAGACCAACTGTTTACTATTCAGAAAGTGCTGGGGCCATTGCTGAACAGATGGAGTTGTGTTACAGCAACAATGGGCTCAAGGTAATTTGTTCCTTCGAAGCCGTAGTATTAATGTTCATAATTTGTAGTTCATAAATGCTGCACTCTTGTTTGTTCATGGTGCGTTGTTCGTTTTACTCATCTGCTGATTATCCAGAAAATTGTTTGGTGGATTAGGGATGTGTCGACAGAAGTCATTTTTCAGACAGATTCGACTGACACAGCTTTCTCTGTTGTCCATTTTCAGCGAGATTTTCCATGTCTGTCGATTGTTGTCAAAACGAACACAAGCAATTATTGTTGGATCTGCTGGATGCAGTCGAATTTAGGATAAATTTGATTTCCACAGCACCAATTGATAACCGGGGTCATAAGTGGAGTTGTGTTGGACTTTATGAATGTGCGTAATGTACATGTAAATACTAGGCCTTAAAATCACATCAAAGCTCTGTGATTCTTTCAACTGCGTAAGACCACCATTTACCTTCTTTTGATTAGTTACTACACTGTCAACATCATCAAACCCCACGGTCATGTTTGTGACGTATAGTGTGCCATGTCCACCAACGCGGAAGTTTTTTTGTTCAACATGTCGTGAACACATCCACCAAAACAAGAAACTGTAGGAACACCGCATTTATCCACCTTCACTCTTATCAGGCTTCTATTGTGAGTCAGCATGCGTGAATAATTGGCTGATAAGCCACCTCTGGAACTACTTTTGGCTGAATGGATGACTAGGCCATAAAATGATAATTAGCCAAGACCAGTTACTATAATGCAACAAAGAATAATGTCTTGCATCACCTAGCCTTGGTGGAAAGCTGTATACTGTATTGGCTCAAAAAAACGCTTAGAAAAATTCATTTCACGGGGAGGGGACGCTTATTGTATTGAGCCTACGGCAGTTGAAACCCGGTTTCCCAAACGGGTAAAATCGGAAGCTAGGATTCATCAAATTTACGCTCGGTGACGTATTTGTAGCCTATGACAGCCTTTCTACAAAATTGTGGTGCATTGCTATCAACGTCCGTTGTTAAATTACGATAATTTTTCAAGTTGGCTTTATTATTTATCATGACATATCAGTTAATGCTGCCAGCTCTTTTGTAAGCGCCAAAAGTCACTTCTTATCTTATTGATGATCAAGTTGGGACCTCTTTTATAGTTGCAAGTGGTTTAAATGAAATGCTGACTTCACGGACGGAGTGCGATTTCATAGCCTCTTTAAATTTTGGATACACATTAAAGTATATCTCGGACTTTTTTCTTAAAAGTCGACGGTTTTATCACACCAAAGTTTGTAAATTATAAAAGGCATTCAAAAATGGCAGAAAATGTTACTGGTTACGTGATCGAACACTAGGTGGAGCGCTAGTTGTTACCTACTCCATCAACGCACTCTTCACATAGAATGACTCTTAGACTCTCAATCACGGGCTTCAAATGGTGATAAAGAACATAAGGGGAAGGAATGTAATGTGAGAATTCCCCAGCACTATCACCGTGGGGAAGAGACTGTAGGAGGAGAATCAAAGTTGCTGTGCAAGCTGGATTCAACCAAATATCGCCAAATGGACAGGAATCTAACACGGCTCTGGAACCTGGTATATGTAATGCACGATCATCGGTTGACAAGACTTGTAGTTATTATTCCAACAAGTTAATATTGCCATTTTCATGTTATTGAGCATCTACTTGCCATTACATCAACATTTTTGCCTTATTTGAAACATTGCAAGTTTTTGTATGGGCTGTAGTATGCTGATGAAGTTTTTGTATTTTGAAGTTGCCATTCATAACGCTTAATAGTCGTGAGAGACCTTCCGAAGTTGGGTCAACAGAAAACCACAGTTCAACTGTCAGTCTACACCAATGTGATAAACGAGAGTAGTTCTACTTGGTGCGTCGGCTGCAGGTATGCTTATCTCTTTTATGACAAACAATGTGTGACTGGGCAAAGCGTCTTCAAAATAATGTGGATAAATTAGTGGAGTATGAGACCCCTGAGGTCCATGTCAAGTCCTCACGACAATTCTACGTTATGCATGATGTGTGTGGGGGGGAAGTAGGAATATAAAACATTCTGATATATTGGATATTTTCATGGGAATTTTTGAATGCTCAAATTTGTCATTTGATTTCAGGTAAGTGTGTTTGGTACTGTTTACTGCCAAATATTCATTTTGACATGTTTTTGAGAAAGGTAAAACAGTGCCTGGGGGTCATAATGCTCAGTGTTGTTTTGTCAGACAGGTATGGGTGCAATCATGTCAGTCTTATCGGTTATATCAAATTTTGGTGTTCTCTGTAAATGGAATGTGTGCAGTCTTCGAATTGTATTTTGGATTGTTTTTCTTAACTTTTTTATTTCTAGAGCTTTGAACAATTGACGCATTCTGAACTTCATAAATTCGTTCAGTGGGTTTGGACGAAAAAAGGTTGGCACCGCTGAAAGAGGTTGAAAACAGATTTCCCGATGCCAAGGTACTGTCATTGATCAGTCTCACAATTATGAAAGAAAGTAGAGGTAATTTACGAACATTGAGTTGGAAGAAACTGCACAAGGGCTTAGTCAAAGATGCTGTCAAATATCTGCAAATTATAACGACTATAAATATTGCTAATGGGAGGCAAATTGTAATCTGAATTTCCCAGTGATTTTGCTCATGTTAGATGGGATTAAATGCTGTTACTCGTACATTGTGACCATGGTGACTGGTATGTGTTTTCTAGTACCATCTGAACAATGTTAACTTGGTGATTGGCTCTTTTTTGCTGCACAAGACAAAAGTAAGAGGATGAAATGCCGTTCCCCTGTCAGGATGACATCTCATTCTGTTAAGAGCAAAAATGACTGGCAGTAACTGTTGGGACAGAGAATTCAAATTACAAAGTTTAATGGCTAAGCCACCTGTAAGATAACTTTCCTTTTACAATGAATATTTTCAGTCATCCAGTTGGGTCATAGTATAAGAATCAATAAATCTATTACTGGACATACGGTACGTGGAGATGGCTACGTTGCGTCTTCCTTTCGAGGCCACTGAGTTGTCACGTGACTTGTCTTGTGATCTGTCGTACAGTTTCCGCGGGATTCTCTTCAGCGCTCTATCTCATGTCCTAGGTAAGTGAAACCGTAGCCCCCCTTGTCTATTGAGGCTAGGATTCTCAATTCTCTCATAGATAGCTTCTTTGACCCCTCTCCGAAACCAATTTCTTCTCTATCCAGGAACTTCATGTTATGTTTCTATGCTGGTTTCGGACCAAAGATGAAGATCGATACGATTGTGACTAATACATATATATTGAGAGTACATGAAACATCAACCGGAACAGGAAGTAGGTAACAGAGCATGCCTACTATACTAGGACACTGGTAGCGACATCTTTAGTTACTACTGACCATAACGTAACATCCCCCTTGTTGACAAAAAAACTATGAAACACTATCCTAATTTTAAAACTAGGATAACTTGTCCTAACTATAAGACAATGGGTGGACTATCATTGTCTGGACAGTCAAACGGGGATTATTCTGCCCCAACGGTTTGGCTGCTCGTAACTACATCTCTTGGATGAGTCGTGCTGGTCTTGTAACCGTTCGTCCGGAGAGGGTAACCACAGTGCTCGGGGTGGGTGAAATGATGGGAGGCTTAGCCGCATTATTGCCCGTTTCAGGAGCATGGTTAGGCGGTGTTGGTCGGACTTCCGACGGTGATTCGCGGGTGGTAACGGTGGGCGTTGTTTTGTCAGGCGCACTGGTTTGGGGAAGTAAGGTATCTCTGGCGTCGGGATCTGTGGCCATCTGAGCTGGTGAGGGGTCGAATCTCATGATCGTGCCACGGCTCTGCACTTGTCGAGGTCTAAGCAGGATGCGGTTGCGGCGAAGAATGCGACCGCTTGTCTCGCATTGCACCGTATAGGACCGTGGTTCTGGGCCTACTCAGAGGATGGTGCCAGGTGACCAAGTCTTCGTGGCGACATCTTGATAGTACACGCGCTCGTTCAGCTGCAGTTCTGTTAGTTCGCGCCTATCAGGCGAGCTCGGGTGAGGCAGGTTGTCGTCTCGCTGGAGTGGCTGTCTTTGGATGTAAGATGGTAGTTTACTTCTCAGCTTGCGGCCGAACATAAGTTCAGCGGGGGAGGCCATCTGGGGGTTCGTGGGTGTGGTCATATATTGGAGAAAAGCTTCGTCCACGTGCTGCGTCTTCATCATCAGATTCTTGACGGTACGAATCATGCGTTCAATGAAGCCATGTGAGCGGGGGTGGTGGGGCGACGAAGTGATATGTAAAATGTCGAACATCTTCACCGTGGCTCTGACGGGGGCTCCGATGAATTGGGGCCCGTTGTCCGTGATCAAAGTATCGGGTGGACCAAACATGGCGAAGACATGGCTGAAAATGCTCGCAACTCGCTGACTGGTAGAGGTGTTCAGCTTCTCGACGATGAAGTACTTGGAGAAATAATCAGCGACGATGAAATATTCTTGGCCGTTTAGATAAAACAGGTCAGCACTAATGGTGGAATGTTTGGTATGTCATCGGCGACAGATTCCAGAGGTTCTTTGGGTGAAGAGCTCTGATGTTTCTGGCATGTTTCGCAAGTGGATACGAGGTTTTCTATGTCCTTCATAATGCCAGGCCAATAGACAGTTGATCGGGCTAGTTGTTGACAGCGAACAATTCCTTGGTGTCCGTAATGGAGCCTGTGTAGATAGTCTTGTTGAAGCGAGAGTGGTATGAGGACCTGAGTTCCCTTGAGGAGGAGACCATCCTCGATGGTCAGGAGATCTCTAATAGACCAAAAAGAGCGGATGTTAGCAGGTAAGTCGCGTGCCTTTGCTGGGAAACCACTGAAAACATAGTCCTTCAAGAGAGCCAGTGTTGTGTCTTCATCAGTTTCTTTTTTTAGTTCATGTAACCGTTCGGTGGAAAACTGTACAAAGTTCACACTGAGGTCAAGTGGAATTTCCTTGTGGGCATTGGCAGTAGGGAGTCGCGACAATCCGTCGGCAAGGACCATCTCGGGTCCTGGCCTGTATTTGATCCGATAGTCATATTTTTGTAAACGCAGAAGCATGCGCTGCAGTCTGGCAGGCGCCTTGTGCAGGGGCTTGGCCACAATCATTTCCAGTGGCTTGTGGTCACTTTCTATAAGGAATGGTTGGCCAAAAAGGTATGTATGAAAACGTTCTGCGCCAAAAACACAGGCGAGTAATTCTCGCTCGATGTTAGCGTAACGACTCTCTGTGTCTGTGAGCGTCTTAGAGGCAAACGCGATGGGTCGACCATTTTGCGTCAATGCCGCGCCTAGGGCGGACTGTGATGCGTCGACCTGCACGACCGCTGGGATCTTCGGGTCAAAATAGTGTAGGTAGCTTGCTTCCTTGATGGTTTTCTTGAGATTGTCAAATGCGGTCTGCTGTTCATGTTGCCATTGGAAATCAGAGTCTTTTCGCAGTAGGGCTCTTAGAGGGGCAGAGGTTTCACTTAGATTTGGTATAAATGGAGATATGTATGTAATCATGCCAAGGAGAGAACGAAGCTCCTGCGCGTTGGATGGTGCCTGTATGTCGTTTATTGCCTGTACCTTTGATGGGTCGGGGCGTACTCCTGTGTGGTCATAGATTTGCCCAAAGAATTCTATTTCGTGTGCGCTGATGATGCATTTGTCCTTGTTGAAGACCATGCCTTTCTCTTTGGCTCTATTCATGAGGCGTAGAAGGTTAACGTCATGCTCGTGTTTATCCTTGCCAAAAACTGTGATATCATCGGCAATGGATATGACACCGGGTAGCCCCTGTAGGTTGTCATCCATCGCTTTCTGAAAAACGTCTTGAGAAACCACAATGCCCATGGGCAGGCGACAGTAACAGTATCTGCCGAAAGGCGTGTTGAACGTGGTAAGATATTGGCTGGGTTCGTCGAGCTGTATAGCCCAGTAACCAGACTTGAGATCGAGCTTACTGAAAACAGTCGCGCCGTTGAAGAAATGGGTGAGTTCTTCAACAGTGGGGGTGTGATGCTGTCCACGTTTTAGGGCGCAGTTGAGATCCCGGGGGTCGAGGCAGATTCTCAGGTCCCCGCTCTTCTTTTCGACATATGTGGCACTGGACACCCAGTCTGTAGGAATGTCGACTGGTCGAATCACACCGAGGTCTTGCATGCGTTTGAGCTCTGTCCGAATCTTATCGCGTAGGTGGATCGGTGCTTTTCTTGGGGCATGACGAACCGGCTCATGGTCCTTTTTTAAGTGTCAGCGTCTTGACCCCTGGGAATTTTCCGATACCTGTAAATTGGTCTGGGAACGCGGCGAGGAGGTCTGCAGTTGAGCTGACTTGAGTGTTAGGTTGCCTGGAGACTGATTGTTCAATTGAACAGTGGATTGTCACAAGACCCAGGAGGTTGCACATCGTGCGGCCAAACAGGACAACACCATCAGCATCTGTAACCACAAATTCAACATCCATCCATTTGCTCTGGCCCCATTGGCATTTTAATGTGAGCTTTCCCAGATTGGTAATGTTTGAGCCACCATATAAATATAGGCGGGAGGTCGACGGTGATGTCAGGATAGGTTTGCCATTCGGTGTCAAGTGGTTTGGGAACATGCGACGGTAGGTTCTGAGTGGGAGGAGGTTACCACTAGCGCCAGTATCCACCTTGCCTCTGAGGATACCTTGTTTACGGTGTTCGTGCCAAATGTTAATATCAGCAAAATCCTCTTGTTTGTCATCAGGACCGATAGAGTCGAAGACTAAGTTTTCAAAAGATATTTCGTCAGTCTCGGGTACATGAGAAGTAGCGTGGAATCGCTGAGGGTTGGGTGGTGGGTGAGCCTTGGGCCTTGTAACTGGGTTGCCTGATGAGCGACAGACATCTCCCCAGTGTCCCACCTTTCCACATCGGTGACAGGTTTGTCCCTTAGCCGGACATTGGCTGCGACATCTATGCCGCTCTTTTCCACAGTTTCCACATGTGTCGCTGGGTTTTCTATCTGTGTAGCGTTTTGCAGCGCTCTCTTCACGTGTATGTCTTTTGATTGCATGGATTTCCGTGGTAGGACGACCGATTTGTTGCAGTTGTGCTTGTGTGCATTCATACGTACGGGCGATATCAAGAGCATGTTTCAGCCTGAGTTTCTCCGGGTCTTGTTCGAGTAGTTTCTTCTGAACTTGTTGCGAGTTTGCCCCTTGGATAATTTGGTCAAGTATTGCGTCGTCTGTAGCATCTGGGTTGCCGAAGTTGCATTTCTCCGCGTGGAGTCGAAGGCGCGTAAAGAAGTCGTCGATAGATTCGTTGCTGTCTTGTGTCATCTGTCTAAGTTGAAAACGGCAAAGACGAAAACTTGCTTTCGGCTCAAAATACTTCTCGAAGCGATCCCAAACTGTTGTCGGGTCGTCTTGCTGTTCGGGCGTGAGGGACCAGGAATCAGGAGGGCTTTGGGGCCCAGCCATAAGAGTATATAGCTCACTTTGGTCGCTGGCGATTGGCTGGTGTACGCAGGAGTGCTGAGAACCAGGTTGCAATACCTCTTAAAATTTCGGAACGTTTTGGGTAAGTTGTCAGTTTTCCAATCAAAAGAGGGTGGTTTCACCCCAAGTAAATTGGGGTTGTGGAGCGTTGGTTGAGGGTTGTCTTCCCCGTCTGACATCGTGGCGGTGTGGCGTTGGGGTATTGTAAAGTAAATTGGAAAAAACTCACCAGTATGGCAATGTTTATTTAGGGTGAAAAAAAATTGCAAAAACCACAAGGCAGTGTTAAAATGGTGATCTCCGCGTCAGGTGTGGGTTCGTCTCACGCCGCTGCCACCATGTTATGTTTCTATGCTGGTTTCGGACCAAAGATGAAGATCGATACGATTGTGACTAATACATATATATTGAGAGTACATGAAACATCAACCGGAACAGGAAGTAGGTAACAGAGCATGCCTACTATACTAGGACACTGGTAGCGACATCTTTAGTTACTACTGACCATAACGTAACACTTCACATCTTCCATGGCGAAAGAGTGGTCAGGGGAAGCCATGTGACTAAAAACTGCAGAATCATAGCAGTCCCCATAACTGGACCTCCGATGCTGTTTGAAACGACTTTTCAGGGCTTGTTTGGTTTCCCCAATGTATGCTGCTCCACACCCTGGTTCCGAGCATAAAATGCCATACACCACATTTGATGTTTTCTCTTTGCTGGTTTTGTCTATCACATTTAACAATCGACTCCTTATGGTGTTAACAGGTTTGAATACGACAGCAATGTCGTGCCCCCTCATATGTGATTTGATCTTGTCAGCGATCCCTGGCACAAAAGGCAATGTTATCCTCATGTTTCCCCTATTGTCAAACTGCGTGTTCTGAGGCCTGACTCTGTCATGGTTTGCCTTGTGGAATGACCACTTCGAGTAGCCACATCTTTTCAGCACTGTTCTGTTGTGTTCTATTTCAAAATCAATGTCCTCCTCTGTGTTGGGGATTGTTCTCGCTCCATAGTCCAATAGATACATGTAGGGTGCTGAAGAGAATCCCGCGGAAACTGTGCGACAGATCACATGACAAGTTACGTGCCAACTCAGTGGCCTGATGAAGTCCTCTAGAGGAGGACGCAACGTAGCCATCTCCACGTACCGTAAGTCCAGTAATAGATTTATCGATTCTTATACTAACTTTCCTTTTAATTCGCCTTCATTCTTAGTCACAAAGGAAGACTACTCTGACAATGAAATTGGCTTCTGCTCAGCTTTTGGGGAAATCTGGGTAATTTTGTTGGCTTGTACTGTGCTTGCACATTTGTGCTAAGCGTAAGGAGACAGGACAGTTCCCCTTGTTATGATGGCTGCGTACTGATGTGTCATGACTCATTATTTCTGTGCTCCTGTCCTCTGACCTCACTTTCACTCAGCTGTTTTGACGGGAAATTCCCCTGTTGCTCAGTGAAGGGGTGTTTTGGTTCCTTTGGTCAGAAATGTTTTCGTTTTTGAAGTATTGTGTTGAATTAAATTCTACTATACGTATTTTAGGTGCATGCCCAACCTGTCTCCCTGGCAAAGAAGGGTGAAAGAGATATTCTATATAACAAACCGAGTTTACCTCTCGAGCAAAGGGTCAAAAGCCAGTACTATGGTGAGTGATTTCAGTCACTGTTGCCTTTCTTGACGCAGGATTATTTCAACATTGAGATCCACATCCAGTAACAATTTAAATAAGTCAAAATCGCCACCCTCAAACATGAAGAAGCCAAGTGTTCGTCGAAGAATGTAGCTTCAGAATCGGTAAATGACTGCTTTGTCCACAGTGTAATATTGTGTAGTGTAGCCCTGGATCATAGTTGCCAATCTCACTATGCACAGCATATGGTGAAAAATGAAGAGTCACTTACTTTTTTATTAAATTTGTTTGCAATTGGTATTAGTATACAAACTGTGTCAATTGTCTGTAAGGGTCATTTTGGGTTGGTGATTTTCTACTGACAATGCCTCGTGTTTCCTCTAACACAGCACAAGTTTATGGTTTGTTGACCAATTTGGTAATAGCACCAAGTCAGATCTTGAACTGTTGCTGGACAATTATTTGGAGTTTTAGTTTCCTCACCCATTTCCTGATTGCCTTTTTATGTTTGATATCTTTTCAGGTACAAGTGTTACAAGACGAGAACATAGCCATCTGGTGGTTAGTAGTCCACTTGCACAGCTGAAGACATCCAATAAGTACAGAGTGGGTCAGGCCAGTGAGCCTGGGTTCAACTAGGCATTGTCAAGATCATCGGTTCAGGACTGGTGGGTATTATAGAACATACTGCTAAGTAGCGATACAGTTTTTTGTTGCACCAAAAACTGCTAAAGGATGTTGTTCTATGAACATTACAGAAACACCAGATAAACACTGAAGCATATTGTGTAAAAATCATTTCTCCTCTTATACACCATCTGTTGGTCATGTCATATGAGCTGTATAGTTAAGTCTATTTGTCCATGTGCAGGCGTCCTGCGTAGATGTGGAAGCTCAGGTATGCACAACCAGGTAAGAGGTTCTTACAGTTCCCATTCGACAGTTTTTTCAATTGGTAAATATTGGATATGTTACGGTTCCTCTTACAAGCGTGCCTAGAGTGAGGAATTATGGTGTATCGCTCTTTCCTGTCGCCTATAAATGGTGGTTTTGTTTACTGTAAACAATGCATTTTCCAACATTTAATCAACATGAAAAAATTGTCTATTGATAAATGTCATTTGTTGAAGATTACAGTGAACTAACCGTCTCCAGTGCAAGAAACCTAAGTTGTAAAGACAGAGGTATTCTCTGGGCCAGGCATCTAATCTTTGTACTAAATATAATTTTTAACAGTTGCCACTTGGAGGACTCTACACTTCTAGCTTGCACTTGATGACCCCAGCATTAACACTATGAGTTAGAGTCTGAACTCAAAATATCGCATTTGTAGCTCAAATCCAGGGCTAATCAAGTGTGAAATTAGGACTAAACACTCATTAGTCTAAATCATTCACAACATATTTGATTCCGTATTGAAAGCAGAATGGGAAATCTAATAATTCGGAGTTCAATTTTAAGTACAAGGATTACCTACACCTAGGGCCTTGAAAGCAAACAGTAGTCTGTCGTATGACACGGCTTCTTGACTGCGTTCTTTGCTGTTTGGCTTCTTGTCTGTGTTCTTTGCCGTTTTGATTTCCTAACAAATATTTACATGTACTTGAAGACAATTAAGCTCTAAACACAGAAGGAGATTATACGTACCCATACTTTACACAATCTGTGCCTTCTAAGAGTCCAAAGATTTGAAATCCCCTCTTCCTTGCAGTCGGTGATGGGCGTGTCTGAAGATAGACAAAAGATGTACACTACTTAGCCACTTGATAGATTCCCTTCACCTGAGACTAGCTCGCAACATAAGGAGGTCTACCGGGACCAACGTCAAGCTGCAATCCCATTAAGAAAGTTAACACAGACTCCAGACAAGGTATGTTACCGGTGTAGACTTCTGTTTGTGGTAATTGCTTCTGACTAGAATAAAGTGTGAATACTAGTTTTGGAAATTCGTCTAACTTTGCAAAGCAGTTGGTTGATAAGTAACATTAATTAAAATCATTTGCTTAAAATGTGAAGAAATCTAGAAAATGACTGTACAATCTACAGTAGATAGCACCCAATTCCTTGATCTGAATACATGATGAAAAATCAGTCCATGTTTTTAAGAATTTATGTAAAACAAAACATTGAACGCTTGGAAATAGTAATTGCTGGAACATTGTCATCCCAGGTATCCATGACTTGATATAAATTGTAAGATCTGTTTTAGTAATTGAAATAGGGAAGTCATGGTTGAGTCGACAAACTGTTGTTTTTTGTATTTTTTATCTCATTGGCCACCATATATATGCTTCTGTACAGGTCTTTTCAGTTCTAACTGACAATAACCAAACAGACGCAATGTAGAAAATGTCCTCACACTATGAAATGGTCTATGAACTGCAAATGATGTAATTTTCTATTTCCATTTGACTGTAATTGCTTTTGGTTACACTTTTGTCAGTTAACCAATATTTTCTAAATACACAGATTCATCGGTAAGGTCCTACATATCGTTAAATTATTTTTACAAAACTTCAGAACATAATGCTTTTGTTTATCTCTAACTTTAATTTCTTGTCTGACATCAAACTATCAGATCTCTTCATTGGTTTTGCGTAAGTACTAGGACTGTCAGTCTTCTGATGCATGCTGCGTTGAGTGCTGTGTAGGACCAATGCTGCTTACTGATGAACTAATGGAGACCATTTCTTCCACACGCATACCCACATTGATGGCAAAACCACTGCTGCCCCCTTTTGTTTCAGCTAACCAAGATTAGCCTGAAGGGGAATTTCAGGGCCTCTGAAAACGGAGAGCTATGAGGTGAGGTGTCTGCCTCTAGTAGTCAAGCTGACAACTCAATGCTTTGAAAATATGAATTGAATAAACTAGTGGCTAGTTCATTTACACTTTGACCTGAACTGTCATTTTAGTTGCTTTGTAGGTAGGCAGCTGTCAGCTTGTATGTTTCAGTCAACAGGCAGTCTTTAGTTACAGCTGACTATGTCAACTTTGTCATGAACATCTACTGTACATTTCTGTTACCACACTTTGCGTGAGCCTGCTGTGAGGCCATTACACAAACAAACCATGACTAGTACTACTCTGGTGGTCCATCAATTTTGAAATGAACAGCTTGGGTAACACCACACTCATCCAGTATTATTTCTTTTTATGTCTACTATAATTACTACAATTTATCTTTTTATGTCCACTATTAATACTGCCATTATTTTGGACAGACTTTTGCATCCTTGTGGGTGCAGCTAGTATGCAACCGAGACCCCATGTATTGTGTGCAGTCCTGCTGCCTAGAAGTCTGCTAGTAGAATAAGCATTGGAGCTCAGTTGTCTTTCTCAGTCTGCGAGTAAATGTTAGTTTTTCAAGTTGTCTGAACTTAGACAACAAAATCTTGGCCTTGTAATGCAATGCTCTTGTGAAAATAGTCCACATCTGGATTGCCGAAATGTGAGAATTGCCCATTCTAATGTTGACCCTACTAAATTGAAAAAGAATCTGTAGTCATGGAGACTGTGGTATAGTGACAGTAAGGTACTGTTTGGAAATACCGGCAAAGGGAGAAATTTAAATTAGCAGTGAAGCTCACAGGGTTGAGTTGAATTATGTCCAGGTCTGCCAACTGTTGACATGTTGGTGTGTTTTTCAAAGGGGATATTATAAATCCAGGATTATGGGTGTCGGACAAAATCTGACAAACAAATGAAATTGTATTTCCTCAAATTTCTAAACAAAGTAAATTTTATTTTATATNCTTGTGGGTGTCGTGGGATGGATAACTTTCAATTTCAGCCTATGCGTGCAGCTAGTATGCAACCGAGACCCCATGTACAGTATTGTGTGCAGTCCTGCTGCCTAGAAGTCTGCTAGTGGAATAAGCATTGTAGCTCAGTTGTCTTTCTCAGTCTGCGAGTAAATATTAGTTTTTCAAGTTGTCTGAACTTAGACAACAAAATCTTGGCCTTGTAATGCAATACTGTTGTGAAAATAGTCCACATTTGGATTGCCGAAATGTGAGAATTGCCCATTCTATTGTTGACCCTACTAAATTGAAAAAGAATCTGTAGTCATGGAGACTGTGGTATAGTGACAGTACGGTACTGTTTGGAAATACCGGCAAAGGGAGAAATTTAAATTAGCAGTGAAGCTCACAGGGTTGAGTTGAATTATGTCAAGGTCTGCCAGCTGTTGACATGTTGGTGTGTTTTTCAAAGGGGATATTATAAATCCAGGATTATGGGTGAAAATTCTTAGTGTCGGACAAAATCTGACAAACAAATGAAATTGTATTTCCTCAAATTTCTAAACAAAGTAAATTTTATTTTATATAATGGGCTTTTGAAAAATATAATAACATCCTCAATTTTGGCACTTATTTTTGGCCAAAATCGATAATTTTACCATAATTTATTTTTCCCTTGTGCGGTGAGTGTGTTTAGAAAATTAATACCATTTAACCCAGACAATTTTAATTTTCATCATCTCCCGATTGTCATCACTTGTCAATATGTTGTATTGTTGTGTGTCTGTGGATTTGAGACTGTTACCAAATTACCATACTTGTACCTACATGTAGTCAAGACCTATTCCTGGAGACTTACCTGTCAATTGTTTTAGTGTAGTAAGCATGTCTGAGAGACTCTGTCTCTAGAAATTATTTATTTCGGAATTTTAATTTAGAAATAATGCTAATATATGGTTATCACTTACTAACACCTTGACGTAGAACTGAACGGTTCTAGGAATCTCAGTTTACTAAATAGTAAAAACTGGTTACATTTTATCCTTAATAATCGGATTTTCCATTGAGTTATTGTTTACTGTTTTTACTAACTACATGCTTTAAGTAGCAGAGGTAAATCCATGCAGTTCAGGTGAAAATGCTGATAAAAGAAAGTGCAAAAAATAAGTTAAATACCCAGTTACGCTGTGCCAAAATTAACATGATGTAGTTTTTAACTACCACCAAGATTATTAATTTCCATGGGTACCGTATTTCTCCATCTATTTAGCATGCTATCTCGGCAAAAAGGTGAAATTTTATTTTGTCAAATTTCTCAGGAAAAATAAAATATAGAAAATTTATTGTTGGCTACATAAGTACCCTGTCATAACAAATTTGTCAATATTTCCAATATTTGTCAAAGAAGGTAATCAGTGTTTGAAAAAGAGAAAATTGACAATTTTGATGATTATTTTTGTGTGTTGATTTTACAAGTTAACAATTAACATTGCTCAATACGTAGGTGATATTTCTTATAATGGCAGTCCTGATATAACCTCTGTATAGAGTTTCCCCCAGTCTCGGTGTCATACCTGCCTCTATCTGAGTGGAGCACCTTGGCATAAATGTGTATGTGCAAGTATTCAAATACAGTGCGGAATGCTGGATTAGATTATCACAGGGTTCAAAATCTATAACAAGTTTGGAACTGTCATCATTATCATTCTCCCTTACACCCAGTCAACTTTCGATGGGCCCCAGTGACAATGGATGAGATGGGGTCCCAATTTCAATCTCCCAGGTTGTCATAATTTTCCAACAGCCCTCTTTCGGTACCCCGCACTGCGGGTTTTAGCGCCCATGTGACAACGAAATAGGATCCCTACATGTATTTCACGTGAGGCCCTACTTGTAATTTGTAGCTTATTTAGCTGTGTAATTAGGTAAACTGGCAGTGCAGGCAGGACACTGTGTTCAAGGTGACACTGAGTTCTACTTTGGCATTGTTGACCTCTTACATATTTCTAGCTTAGTGGTACTTTTAGATGCATTTTGTGTTAGCCTCGCCTGCTAGTTGCGGCGCTCAAATAGGAATATGCTCTTCAAACACTGAGTAAATATCATCATATATACGGGAAGTTTGTTGTATGTTGAAATTTGTTAGTGCTTATTTGACTGCTAATTGCTAACACGTTTATATGTTGATCTTAATAAAGAACAGAAATTTGATATAAACTTTTGTCTTTTCAACTTTTAGAGTCTGAGCTCAGGTAAGCTTATTCAAATGGATTGGTCATACGAAAGGTCCTTCAATTATCTACTTTAATTAAATTCTGCATGAAAGAGATCACATTTTGAGTTTGAACTCTACAAGATTGAAGTTACAAAATTTTGCAAGACACCATTACGCCATTTTCATGTTAGTTGTAGACGAAAAACAATGCTACAAAAAGTTTTGTTGTTAAAGGGATGTTATCGTTTTGATGGTAGATCGAAAACTTTTTTGGAGTTGTTGGGATTGTCGTTTTGATGTACAGAGCTTTAAAATTAAGTTCGTAGTCACGTTTTGGGATTTTATTACGGAATTTTGTTTCTCGCCTGTTTCTGTCAGACATTTGTTACAAGCGGTATTATTCAGACGTGAGATCCAGTTCAGGTTCAATTTCGCGATGACACTCATCACATTACTTTCAATGCTGTTGATGTTGCTTAAATTCAAGTAACCAGCATTTTATAGGGTTTCGAACCTCTACGAAATACTTTTATTATAGGCGTAAATTCATCTACGAAATGGTGCTTATTTTCATAGAATCTCCCAACAAAGGGATCCCTGGTAATCATGCTTATTCACACAAAACCGTCCAGCTATTTAAATATTTGAGTGTGGAATACCGTCGAAGGAATCGCGATTAGCAAATCAATTATATGTATGGGAACCAGCTCACAGCTGGGATTCAATCAGTGGTCCCGCATAGACAAGGGGTCGACGATCTGAAACTGATGGAATTTTGAAGGCCCATACAATGTACATGTATATGTAGGCCTACATGTAAAACAAAAAGGCGCAAATACTGAGAAGCCCAGGGCGTACATGTATATAAGGAAATCGGTTAGCGAATGAACAATTTTCAATTTGAAGAGAAATGCTCTAATAAAGCTGTTGTAAGCCAGAAAACCGCTTAAATAAACATTGTCCCGCGTCCCATTTTGACGTCTCTTGCTGACTTTCATTTTCTGAAACTTCCCGCTATGGATTGATAATCAGATAATGCAACGTGGCTCTAGTACTATGTGAGGTCCGTGTACATTTAATTTGTGAATAACCTAAAAATTCCTAGACTAGACCCATGGTTAAACAATTGAAGTGTCCGTTTTTGTCGTGATATAACAGCAACTCGGCTGAAAGGTCTTAAAAATGTCCTAAACACGGTTTACGGTTTTGTAGTTAATAAAACAAAGAAACAGGTTTTGCAAGTTTTGAGCGAAAAACGAAGGTTTGTGGAAAGTACAGCATTTTCCGTGAAAAAATGTGATTTATTTCAAAATTGCAGTTACGTGCTAACGAACCCCTAAAACAGTGGTTTCAGGCACAAGATATGATTCTCTCATTTCCAAGGCTTTTAAAAATATTTTGCTTGATGGGTTAACTGCTAATACTTATTTTAAAAATGTCTGGCAACGAAGGTTGAGAGTGACAACTGAGATTCTTTGTGTCACAGTGTACTCTTGCAGAAAAAATTTGGAATCACACGTAAAACTGTTGTGTTAGATAAATTGGTGTAACTGTTAAACTTTGCCTTTTATTCATATTCCGTTATCCCCAATTCGTTCAGTTTTAAGGTAATTGTCGTTTTGGGATTATTGCTGGATGAGGATGGCTTAGCGAAGTTTTTAGGTTTGAGCAGAATTATGAAGCAATCATTTTTGTTTTTTTGTTTTTATTACAAATTGCCAATACTCACTGTTGTCCGCCAATAATTCACCGCAACCAGTTCAGGTGACTTTTTCACTTAAATACACTTAAAGTAGTGTCAATTTGTTAGTATGGGCTAGATCAACCAGTAAAGTTCTTATCTTCGATGTGAGAGTTATGGTTTTGATTCCACGCAATTCAATGCTCGTTTCAATGAAAGATTTTCTCTCCAGTAGTGTCCCTTTCTAAATCAAACAGTCGTGTGTCAATTCTGACGTAATTTGAATGGGGCTTTTGCATTGGAAATGTTACCACCTGATCAAGAGTGCTCTCGAAAATAGAGACATTTTCCATGAATATTGCGAACGGACTACACAAACAGACCCTTGTCTTTGTGAAGAGCATGTGTATTTTCATTAACGTCACTGGAGATTTCAACTACGATAGTTTTAACCTTAAAAGGTTTAGATTTGCAAAATGTGTTCTATTAAGTTTTTACCTGTAGCTACTTGTCTCCCAATCCTTATTATCAGACACATTGCATGTGTGGTTTTTTTATCTTTACAGGGAATTTATTTTGTTATTACTCATTGTTACCTCATGACAAGTGGCAATTTTCGCAAACCCCACTTTCCTTTTCATCTGCGGAAATTTAGCAGGGTCTATGTTCGTCACGGAAAATTACCATCCAACAAGCTAAAAATAATTTCATTTCAATTAACTACATGAAACTCATGAACATTAAATCTTTTACAGGGTCTAATTATCCAAACAAACCTCCAAGAATAGATACCAACTTACTAAAACGGCTGGTATAACAAATTCCCAGCTGCACACCATCGTGTAAATAAATGAAAAATCCCTCGGTCCTGTTATGTCCCATTTTACAAAAGGCCCCGAATCTGAGTGGACATCCGGCTCCGTAGTTAGAATTTACATTTTGCTTCCATGCTATCTTGCGTTTGGTAAGAGATGATGTAGCCCACATAAGATAGGGAGGGGGTTCATACATATAGTTACAGTAGACAACTGCATTTCCTTGACATTTTTCACCTGCGTCCAATAACTTGCCAGAATCTCGAGTGGTGCAGTCCCACCGGATGGAGCACGCGTCTTCAGCCTTATTTGGCAGCTTGATTGGCCTGCAATCCACGACCATCGAAAATTCGACGCCTGTGCGTTTTTATATGTTGTCAGTTATGTGAATGTTAACATATCAGTTTGTTACTTCTTACGCAGAGGCATTTCTTAGCCTCATGTTCGCAATGTTGAAACATTTATGCATGTGCGTAAAAACAGCAAAACGTGGAATGTTTTTGTTTTGGACACATATATTTTCTATTGAATTTTGATCACATGTTTTCTGTAAATATGTAATTATGATTTCTGTACCTTTAAGTAACCTTTGAAAATGATGTGTAGTAATATTGAGAATAACTGCATGAGTAAACAGGTCACCAGAATTCGTTTAGTTACTAGATTTGAATCTGACAGGTCTTATCTTCATACTGGTTCTCTTCATAGAGTAGAGGCCTTTGTAATAGTACCAGATGACTCGTTCTCCTCCTGACTTGTGGTTACCGTGATGATACAGACCGTTCAGGTTGGAGTAATGACAAGCGTTGTACCACCACGCGCCTTTATAGTCAACAGCACAGTTTGCAAAATGGGCGTCGTTATCTCTGTCCTTGGTGGTGAAGGGTTGACCGTTTTGGTAGATTAAGGAATCACCTGGATTAGAAATATTAAGATGAATACATAATCGTGACAAGTTTTGTAGTCCTGTTGGTGATCATATTCTGTCATGAATGGGACATTATGGGAAAATTTTTGGCTGATCTGAATACCGGTGTGTCCTTTAGTGCCAATTTTAGTTTTTTACGTTGAACGTGTATCTTCGGAATTCCTTAACGGATTGTCATAAAACTTGGCAAATATGTATCCATTAGAGAGATAACGACATGTTCTCGCTTTCGAAAGGCGAATTTCGGATGTATCCAATTACCGATATGTCCCCTAGTGACAGTATTAGTTTTTCACGTTTATCTCTGTATCTTCGAAGTTCCTAAACGGATTTTCATGAAATATGGCACATAGGTGTCCATCAATGAGATGACGCTATTCTTGAGTTTTGGATAGATTCGAGGTATTTTGCGCCATCTACTTAACATTTTTTTTTCTGTTTTCAAGATTTTGTCGCCCACCCTCTATCGACCAAACCGGCCTGTGATTATGAAAATTGGCATGTATCATGTTCGTAGTGTAAAAAAACGGTTGACGACGATTTTCCGACGGCCATTTTACTGTTTTCTAGTTTGTTTTAGGCATCTGCCCCTATATCGACGAAACAACTCTAAGGATGAAAATTAGCGTTGATGTTTCTACTGTAAGAAGGATGCTTATGATGATTTTCGGACACTCGGACTACCGTGGTGCTTACTAGTGGCAGTGTTTTGCATATATAGCATCTGCTAAACCCTCTGCAGGATCTTTATTAAATTTGGCAAGTGTATTTCTACGAAGTTGACACTAACAACGACAACATTTTGATGGAACCAACTACCGTGGTGCTCCCTAGTGGCAATTTTTGTTGTCAGCTGTGTCTTTGAAACTCATTGGCAGATTTTCAATAGATCTGTTTCTATTAGTAAGATGACGAAGACGCCCTCTCATTTTCGGATGGATTTGATGTATTTTGCACCACTCTGTTGCCATTTTAACAATTTTTGAGTACGTTTTTGACATCACCCTCTCAATCTACCAACCACTTGAAGAATCATTTCTAAATTTGGAGATACTGTATGTTCCTAATAAGAACAAGTATGACATTGATTTTCGGACATGTTCAACTTATTTTCCCCTCCCCCGTCCACGGCTGTATCTCATTAGCCTTTGCAAAATGTCTTCCTGAAATTTAGCTGATTTGCTCCTAATGGAGATGGTAACTGATGACGGACAGTTTCAGACCAATCCAACTACAGCTTTGCTCCCTACTGGAAATCTTATTTTTTACATTTGCCTCAGTCTGTAACTTCAGAGTTCCTTGATGCTTTGTCATGTACATGTAATTGGGCCAAATTTTGTATCATGAAGACAACAGCATGTTTACTTTTGCTGATAGATTCGATATACATGTATTACGACACAAATAGAGCCATTTTTAATATTTTAGTCTGTTTTTGTCTCCTGCTTTTGTATCTGCCAAACCAAGCAGAGGATCGTTATGAAAATATTGGAAGATGTGTTCATTCTGACAAGAGCATGACTGACTTCAAACTGGTCCAACTACTGACAGTGATGGCTTCTTTAGACACTTATTCGCATCAAAGTTTGTATCTCCTAAACCCTTGTAATATTTTTTTTTGAAATTTCGCAGTTGTATTTGCATTAGCTTGACAGCAGATGGATGGATTCAACTACTGCAGTGGTTGCAAACAGTAGCTTGTATTTATTACATTTGCCTTTGTATCTTTTGAGTTCTTTGACAGATTTCATAAAATTTGGCGAATGATTTGGAAAGACGGCGACACCTTCCCATATTTGGATGGTTTCAATATATTGTGAGCCATGTAACTGCCTTACTTGATACAAATAATCAACCCATCACTGTTTGTGGTGCATTCGTGGGCGCATTTCATTCGCCTTGCTCTATTAACCAGACAATTGTACATGTAAGGCTGATTTTGAAAATTGGCTTATATATTTTGACTGTGAAGTGGACAGATGACGATGGTGTTTGGACAGATCCAAGAACTGTGACACCTCCTAATATTTGCGTCCGTGCTTTATCTCATAAAGTCTCCGCACGATCTTTGTTAAAGTTGGCAAGGTGATAACAGATGATAACCCCTTTTGGATGGATCCGACTACTGCTGTGACCTCTAGTGGCACTTTTATTTTTCCCATTTCTTCTTTATCTTTGGAATTCCTCGATGTATTTTCATTAAATTTGGCATATAAGTTTCTAAGCAACAATGACACTCGTTTCCAGATGAATTACGCATGATGTACATCTTCTAGAGGCCATTCTTTTTTTTCGTTCATCTCTATATCGGCCAAACCATTCAAGAATGGTATATGCGTTCTTACTGGGAGGAGCATGGCTGGCAATGATTTTTGGACAATTTTGAATACTCTGTTTTTCCTTAACCTCTGCTAGATCTTTATAAAATTTGGCAAGTGCAAAATCTTCACCCATGCCGTAAAATGTCAGAAAATCATTTACACTTAAAACGATGGTCGTTTTTTCAAATATAATGATTACTTGGACTGTGAATATTAAAAATATAAGTAAACTGCGGGCGTCCTGGCGCTCAATGGCTTCAATGCTAGAGCTAAAATGACTGAACAAGATTTCGTTACTTTGGTAAAACAGATTTTTGTAACCTTCGCTTACCTGCGTTGCCAGAATAGTTGCTGATAGCTAACTTATATTTTTCTCTCTCTGACCCAATAGAGAAATCTTCGTAGGCAGCGTACACTGCATTATTGCTGAAGTCTTCTAATTCCACTCGTAACTTGTAGGCGTCTTGATGTGTTAACCGATTAATGTTGTCGTTGCCTGTAATATTTATTTAAACCCACTCATGTATAGGCAATTAACAATCACAAAGCTCCCTTTCGGGTGTTTGGGAATTTTCTTTCTTTCTAATTTCATTTTGAAATGTGTTTTTAAACCATTCAAGGTTATGGTATTAGACTGAAGACTTATATGCATTTGAATCGTCCAGTGTAGGGATGAAAAAATCTTACCCAACCAAAACTCTCCATTAAGATAACCAAATCCTGCCTTATAGTCGGACCATCCTCTATAGAAGTCAACGGACCCATCTTGACGTCTCTGGAATACCTGGTTGTATCAAGTAATTCATTGTTAATATAACTTGCTTTAATAACCATCTTTAACGGCGGGTTATTCACACAGAAACAGGTACATGTAAATGATACAAGCATTTATATGAAGTTTCCATGTGTATGCATAGTGGTCAATCAAGTTTTTGGATGTTGTAAGTAGTTTTCATCTAGTAGATTTATCAGTTGATTATTTATAAAGGTTTGTTATAAAAAGAACACGTTACTTTGTCCCATTCTCGGCATATTTACCGTCCAGCCTCCTCCGTTGGTCACCATGTCACAGTAAACATCCATGTTACTAAAGCCATCTTTCGGTTGAATAGCGTAAACACCACTTTGTCTAAAGCCATTGTTATACAAATCTGCACAATCTTTTCCTACAATCGGAGAAATGCGAAAACTTGTCTTCCATGTTCTTATCAAAGATTCCACCAACCATATTCCATCATTCATACATACACGCGCACACATACACGCGCACGAACGNCAATCACACATGAAGCAAAACCAATAGAAAGAGAATGCAGTGGGAAAGGATCCTCAGAAAGGTATTGCAAAATTGCAACATTTAATTATTCAAGCTACATGTACATGTATGTTCCATTATATAAACATACACACACGCCCACATCCGCACACGCACGCATGTAAACATACGTGAAACAAAACCAGCAGAAAAACAATGCAGTAGGAAAGAATCCTTCAGAATGGTATGACAAAATCTTTATAAGCAACATTTAGTCTTAATGCTATACACATGTAGTTATCCAAGAACCATTATTTGGATGACGTTATTAAATTTGGGAATTAAAGTAAGATTCTTGGTACAAACATAATATACATAATATTGACCAATAGTTTTAACAGTTGCTAAATCTCTTTGAAATTTGGCACCTGTTTGTTTTTCAATATTTTATTGTTTCCTCTAACAATGTTAAACTGTATCATAAAAATTAGTCATCTAATTTTCAGCCGAATATATTCATTTAATGTATTTCAGACAGCATGAAATGTAATATAGCTGATTGTATGTTACGCTGTGACTCATGCCTTGAATAATGATCAAGATTGCGGTATTTTTGAGAAAAGTGTTTAGCAATTTTTGTTCATTATTTCCAGATATCAAGCCAGAAAATTTACAGATTAGCTGAAGAACACACTGAAGTTGTGTCACATTGGTAAGCTGAACATAATTGTTCAGAACAGAGACAAGCTGTATTTGTAGTATATTAAAGGGAAAACTATGCAAAAATTATTGACTTTGGTTATGGCGACTACAGTTGCAAAAGTATTTAAACAAATAATATTGAAAATTGTGAAGAAATGGTAAAAGAAGGAAGATATAATGTGACATGCATGTTTTTGGTTTACAGCAGCCTCATGTTTCGGAATGAGGTCATAAAAATGTAGTTAAAGGAAATCATTGGCCAAAAGAGAGTAAAGCTTCTCAAAGTCTGACGATTTTGGTTAGAAGACATTTATTTTTACAATGTTAAGTTTGTTGCAGGCACGCGTCCTCCATGGATAGTACCTGAGTGATCATGTTTTTAATTTCTAGTTCAGTGTTTTATTTGTGACTCACGTTACTGTGCACTTTGTCCACGGAGCTGCTGCTGGAGTGGGTAATGTTGATGTAAGGTTGACAGTCTATTACTTTAATGATTATTGTACGTGATCAAGTTAGGAATGAAAGATAATTGCTTGACTTTGTTTATAAGTGCAGAGGTGGAACTGCATGAGGGGTTCAGGGGGTTCAACCCCCCCCCCCTCGGGACAGGATCAAAAATTAAAATTTAAAAAAATGTCGCCAGGAAAACAAACTCACTTACTAAAACCAAAAAAAATCTTACACGGAGGACTCCCCTCCCACTGCGCCCCTCAGATTCGCGCAAATCTCCCTTACTGAAAACTTACATCTGCGACTGAAGTTTAATGTATTCGATGCTCCGTGTATGTGGCCAAATGTACACTGTAACAGTTAGAATTTAATTGTTTTATTCCACCGGTTACCAGTGACAAACGATGACGTATTCTTGCCAGTCAGAAAATTCTCGTTTAGGAAAAAAAATTGATTGAGACAGTGGAAAATCAATTTCATTTTTTTTCAGATCAAAAGTTATGTCAAGTTTTCGAAATAACATTTCAATTTTGATTCTCAAAAATTGGCAAATTTACTAAATGCTACATATAAATACAGAGTTTTGTGTTTTTGCCAATTTGGTTTCCCAAAATCAGGAGACTCCTTTTTGAAGGATGAATATCTGAGATAGAAAGTTATTAAATCCAGAATGAAATGTTGTGAAAATATAATATTAAATGAAATTCTATTGATTTTTTGGTCTTTTTCATTTCATTCCAACATTAGTAACAGATACACTTTCTTGCATACAGCTTGAAGTTCTTAGAAGTACGTTCGAAATCTGTGTACTGTAACCGTGAATTAAATGTAAAACATGGTGAATTCCCTCTAATTCCCTAGTTCTTCAACTGCCATCTGTATTGGTTTCGTAGTTAGTTGTGTAGTTCGCTACATTTTTGCAGAAGCAAAACTAGTGTTATTTATAAGTGCGAGATTGTACCCCCGCAGTATCTGTTACAAGATAATTTGTTGACAATCTAAAATGACCTTAGCAAAAATGCTGTTGATAACGGAATAGAAATACTTTTTTACCTTATTTACGTGTAAAACTTACTTTCCAAGCAACCATTCTGTGTCCCAGTTTGTCAGTTTTTT
The DNA here is from genome assembly GCA_002633005.1 of Phoronis australis. Lineage (NCBI taxonomy): Eukaryota > Metazoa > Phoronida > Phoronidae > Phoronis > Phoronis australis. Next base: position 40,896 of record NMRA01000885.1, read on the forward strand.
TCATTTTGAGCGCTATCCTGTCGCTCAACTTGGATTTTAAGGCTTTATTAATAATAACGGGCTACCAGCGAGATTGCCGCCTAAAGGCTATATGTGAAATAAAACGTCACGTGACCACATAGGTGCAGACGAAAAATCTTTTTGTCACTAATGAAAAATGGCGGAGACTACTGGAATCCGCCAATTCAATTATATAGTTAACAAACCATTACACATAATTCCAAAGTTCCTCAAGCAGGGAGGTAAGGTGGCCGAGCAGGGAACAAGGTGAAAATCAATCACTTCATGTGGCAGTGGCCTGTTGAAAGTCTCAGCGCAATGCATCGACATTTTTATCAAAAACTTTGTCACAAAATTCAAACATGACTTTTGTTCTGTTGTAACCATTGGTAACCTTCCTGAGCGGACTGAAAAATGGTGATCAGATAGTTGAAAATTCTCGCTTTGATTTTTTCTATTGAACTTTTAGCCTCAGCATTAGACGTTAATCGTCGGCAGTCACCGAAAACTTTGGTATGAATTCATTTGTGCTAAAAACAAGCTAATCATACTTTGTTGGAGAAGTTTTTTGTAAAAAAATTATCAGCATATTCAACATGACGAGATAGCCAACCCCCTTTTTCATCGCTAAGGTCACAGTTTGTGTGTATAGTAAAGTAACGAAAAGACGTAATACACCGTCCAGTCTTCAACCTGTTAACAACGATAAGACCATCGACACATTTGGTTGAGATATCCATTGTTCTATTTTAATGTTAAGCAGATACGCACCTTGCAAATGGACTCTGCGTTAAGCACTACGCCTATAAGATTAACTACATGTTGTGGGTCATCGTGTATCTCATGACTCGTGAAAGCGCGTCGTGTCGATACTACCAATCAGAAAGACTTAATGAAAATTATTCAGGGCATACAGGAACCGAAGCTGAAAATAAGTGGCCGTCAGACTGTATAACTGAACAGATGCTGAACGCTCAATTTGCCCGTTCTTTACACAAGAAGTATCCAAAATTATCATTGGTCATATTGACAAAATACCATAACTCCACGCATACAAGCAGTGACAACTTTATAAAAAAAAAACAATGAAAAAATAACGGGTTTGTCTCTAAACCGCAAAAACCTGACGTGCCGAGCTGTGCTTTAGAAGACTTATTGATGATTAACAGTGTATTCAATATACAGAAGTAATATTCACCATTAAAATGGCCACACTTTTAAACACTAATTTTTAGCTTTCACCCGCAACCAAGGCCCCGCCTTCCATCATATTATTGGGTCCTAGAAACGGCAAACTTGTTATTTGACAGATGCCGCAGATGAATAACGATCAGTCTCAATTTTTGTTAAGTGAACAGAGAAGCTGTTGACTAGTATGGGGTCATCTGTGAACGTAGGGCCCCAAGTGTCTACTTAATTGCCTGAATGCCACTGAAGGAATGTTGAGTTGCTCATTCACTTACCTTTCGTCTTTGTCTCATTCATCAACATAGCGTAGGTCAAATTCAAATAACCTGTAATATTCAACAAGCTATTATATCAATCTTAAATCAATAACAAACTACATTTGGCATCGTATGTGAGAGCTCACAAGTGAATTAATTGCTGTAATCTCAAATTTTATTAGATGGTATGATGATCTGCGTAGGTTTTTCATCAATTAACCTTTCGCACGATTAGCTTTTTGCACCGCAGTGTTAATCTGCCAACCAAAATGTACCTGAACTCAAATCCCCCCGGGCTCCTTTGGAAAATACAAAAGTTCTGAAAATAGTGCTCACCACTACTGACCACCATGAGCTGACCACATACTTGTGGTGCTTATGAGAACGTTGTGACACCTGAAGATGGGTGGAGCAATGGTCGACCAAAACTCGGCAAATTGAATGTAAAGAGGCGAGAAGTTGGTGTAGGCCAATAGATTTTAAAAAGAATGACCCAACTTATTTAGTCTTTCTACTGCTCAACAAGAGTGCTGATTTTTGTTTTTGAAGGGTTTGTATTCTACAAACTGTAAGTGCTCAAATTCTTATAACACATTGTTAGCAACTGTACCATCCAAACCATTCTAACAACAAAATAAAACGTTTCTTAATTTTAATGAAATTTCAATCGTCTGCCAAATTGTGTATTGAAAGAAACAATTCACACTGTAATTTGATAGAACGATTTAAAGAAACAATTTACATTTTTAAATTCCTATTTTCTTTGTGGTGAACACTGTGCACTTCATTGTGCGACTGGCATATAAAAAGTTACTTTTGGCAGTAAAAATTCTTCAAAGTCATTTTATCAAAGTGAATGAGAGCATCAAAACACACCAGAATGATGAGAAAATACATCCAAGCATTGAAATAGTTTTATAATTCAAATTTCATGAAGTGTTCTTACTTTCGAGATCACTAAGCTCCGTTTTTAATATAACCTGCTGCATTTGTAGACCTTGTTGTTGGAACTTGAGGAAATCACCAGTTTCCTTTGCTTGTTGTGTGTGGTCACTAAAATCCTGCTCAAGACTGTTGTGGGCTACGTCTAGGTTGTTCAAGTCTGTATTCAACTGCTTGTAAACGCGAGACAAATATTTCAGGTGTGTAGAAGTCTTGTGGTCTTGGGCTGTCCTCTCTTCTGATAACCTGTTGAGAAATGTTTCTTGCTGTTTTATCAGAAGGCTTTGGTTTTGCTGCTTTCTTGAAAATGTGTTGATTCTTTGTTGCATTACACTGGTTCTGTTGTTAATGTTTTCCATGCAGTCTGCTTTGTATTCGTCTACTTTCATATTGCATGCTTTAATCAATCGAGTTTGGTCGGTCATTGCCTTCAAAACAAGAATCTGTTTGTCGCGTATCTTTGTTTGTGAAACTCTGAAGGCATCTTGCTCACTTGTCTGGTTCCAGCTGACCTCCTTCTGCTCAGCCAGCTGTTGGGCAATATCGACTTGGGCACTCGTCAGTGATGTAAGCGCAGCCTCACACTTATTCAGCAGTTTCTCTTGTTCAGCCACTTGCTTCTGTAGGTCGTTCAGCTCAGATGCCTGATCACGTGAATGAGTCATCATCAGATTTTGACGAGCCTCGAGCAATGACTGTTTTGTCATCAGGTTTTGCTGTGATTTCACCACATGGACCCTGTGAGACAGAGAGGCAAGACCAGTCCCGTATCTCTGTTGTCTCAATTTTAAATTTTCTATTTCCTTTTCAAGGTTTATGGTCTTTGCTTCGTCTAACATTCTTAGCCATGGTAGTTCGATATCATTTGAAGGCCTGTCAACGATATTTTTAGAAGTCGACTGCTGCGTATTAGTGAAGACTGAATTCAGCACCTTCTTTAGCAAGTCCAGCTCAGTTTTGATGGCGTCCCTCTGATTACGACACTCTGAAGCTGTCAATGGCTCTTCTCCTGCTAGTACATAATGCAAAAACAGTATTGCAGTGAGACACTGCATGCAAGCCATTCTGCTTCTACAGTGTTCAACAAATTTAAAAAAATAAGAACGTGAGGCAGCTTTTATTCTTCCTGCAGCTTGGGTAGATATGGAAGCTAACGCTTATCCTGGTGTACATCTGGTTAGACGTAACTTCCCCATTGTTTTGAACAAAGCAGTTAACCATTACGGCTGTATGCAGGGATTTTTAATGAAGGTCGCGTACCCGGTAGTCTTACGACCTACCATTGTTAAGTTGGAAATTTGTCAACATGAAAATTGTTCAGTATTTAATAAAGATTTTAACTATATCTTCATCGTAGCAATAATTCATATAGTTACCTATGAAGATTCAAAGTGACAACCCTTTGATTTTTCAATTTTGACACACGACAACATTGCAACAAACATTCAAAATGCAATTTCTAAAGGTAATTCTTGAGATTCTGGAGTCAATAATGAAAATTTTTTGCGACTATCACAAAACCAACAGGAAAATATGTATGTACAATATTTACAAACAAATAAGAATATAAATCAAGAGTTTTTACTCACAATGTACCAGCAACTCAAGTCCTTACACAACTTGTCCATGTCTCTGTTTATTCTAAATTATCGTTGTTCATAGTCGTGAAATCTTCATCTGTGAAAAAGCCAAAAAAATATCAAGTTCCATGTATTTTCGTTTGTTTGAAAGCCTCAGTATTGTATCAAGCCTAGGTAAGCTAGCAAAGGTTTTGACTTAAGTGCTGCCAACAATTTGCGTCTCACACATTAAGTAACTCGCACACTGATCTGACAATATTTTAGACTTTCAGAAGTTATTTACATTTGATGCTAAAGGTAACAAATGTTACAACAGATGAGGATTATCAAAAACATGCAGTTGTAATTAATTTATGGCCTGCTTCACGACAAAATTTGTAATACATTTAAAATACATATCAGCAAATGACTTTAAACAACAAACTAGCATCACGTGACAATGGTAGCGAAAACTTCAGATGAAATTGAAGACATCTTTAAAGACATAAAAGTTGTAACCATACCAAAAAAGAATCATCCGTCCTGAAATATCCAAGAGAGCACCTCAGTCCAAATGGTCCATTGGGTGCCATCTGTATTACTATCTGGCAAGGAGATTGACGTTTCGTCCAGGCTATTGGGTTGTCTCTCACTTGTACCATAATCTTCATTCTGTGTTTTTGAACTCTTTCTTAGTCTTCAAGTTAAGAGTCTGGCAAACCAGCCATGGGAAACATAACTCCATTTTTGTCTGGCCCTTTGTCTGGCACGGTAACTTTAATTCGCTGTTCGGCCTCTGCATTTTCGCCACAGTTGAGGCCATTACAAACTACTCCAATAAAGAAAACTAAACGATACTGGTTGAATAAGCTGATTAAAAATCACGAGACTTGTTTAACAGAAAATTACGTATCATTCCCACCTATTCTTATTACATTGAAGAAAGTCATGGTGAAGCATAAAACGTCCAAGCCCATGCTGGTTGTCATATTTAATGTCAACACATTAGGGAATAGGAGAATATATAGAACTCGAGAAAGAAACATCGGCTAACTTAGTTTTAACAAATTTCTTGAATTCTTCATTGCCTTCTGCTGCCATAAACAGATGTGACGTACATCTACATGTGACTTATGGAGCCTTAATTTTGATACCATGAACAATTTTCCGATTTCTTGGAAACGAATAATTCCCTTAAATGCATTATTGTCACATATAATTATGTTCACCCGTCGTAGCGTATTCTTAATACGGTAATGGATTCAATGACTTGGTCTATGTTATGGCCCTGTGGTTAGTGGACTTTGAAGAGCTTTCCCCTATTCAATATTGGCATTTTAGTTTTGTATTTTATATAAAGGTTATGGTAAATTTTACTTTTCTTTAAGCATTTAGGTAATGAATTATTCATGTCGTCAACAGCATTTTGCAATTTTTTAGCATTTGTATTGATGTACTAATCTTTTATAAACAGAAAACTAATTTTTGAGCAATTATTTTTGTAAAACATAGAGAATTTCTGCAAAATGTCACATTGTGAATAGTGTATGGGACCTTTGCCGTCAGAGTAGATTGACATTTTTACTGCAATCCGCGGTTTACTCAGGCCTCAAGTCAATTTGTTCTTTCAAAGCCGTAGTGGTAATATTGTACATACATGTATACCCAGCATCCCCTTTGTCCAATCGCATGTTGTTACTTTTGCTCCTCTGCTGATTATACGAAAATGGCTTGACAGATAATGGATGCACCGACAAAATTCGCTTTACAGACAGATTCGACCACCGTAGCACGGCCACATCAGTTTACAGCAAGACTCCTTGGACTGTGGATTGTTGTCAAAACAAACTTGACACAAGGGTTTATTGTTAGATGTGCTGGCACCAGTCAATTTAAGAATGACATTAACTCCTTAAGCACCAACTGATAGCCAATGAATCAACAAAAGTATTTCTTGGTTGTTTCTAACACATCGGCTTGATAGGTTTTGGTGTAATTTGATGTAAGGGGTCAAATACGACTGGCAATACGTTCTTAGATGGTGTTGTTGCAAAACATGCAGTCATAACGTTATTAAATTGTTATCTCTGTGGCTTGTTTTAAGTTGACATCAAATGCACGAGGTATTGACGTGTTTGATGATGGGACATGTCATAGTTGTTAAGTTTATTTGCTTCCAGTTTCTTGTCTTGAAATGTCCTCAAACTTTGGAAAACCCTTATCAAGAGGTAATGCGTGGAGTGATGTTGAACCGTATGAATGTACATGTAAGTGGCATTGTAATGAAATGCTAGGTCGTAATACCACACCAAGGTGACTAGTTGATTCTTTAAGTATTTTGGGGGGAAATTTTACTCAATTATTGGGGATGCTAAGAAGAGCCGCCGCTGTCCACAACGACCTCTGGAGGTGTGCCAACCAAATTGATCAGGCTCGGTCCATTACAGTATGGCTCATCTCGTCTCTCCTACTACTTTATTGGCGCAGCATCAGGAGCCTGCCCACTTCCCGTAGTCTTCTTGCACCACTGTTCATTCCTCTTCTTCCATATCCACTGCGACGCCCTCTCCGCTCGCTCGCTTATAACACTGATGGCCTTCTTCCTTTCCTTTCCTGTCACCCTTAATGCACGAAATGCCCTCCATACTGACTGCCCAACAAATCCCCTGCACCCAACTTCAACTGGCCAGTACCATACTCTGCCACCCCCTACTTCGACATTCCTCGCACAACTGTTGATATTTCTCTTTCTTCCTTCCATGTGCTTCTTCTATCCGCTCTTCCCGTGGCACTGTCAGCTCCAGCAGTATTACCTCCATCGTTGCCGGTGACCACATCACGATGTCTGGTTTCAGACTTGTCTCCGCTGTCTCACTTGGGAAGGTCATCCTTCGGTACTGATCGACGTTAGTCTTCCGCAATGTTCAGCACACCTCCTCCTCCTGTCTTTCCTTGAGTTGAACTACCCGCCAGCACAAAATTAACACACTGTGACCCCTTCAGCACTTTCTGCTCCTTTTTGCGTTCCCTCTCGAGGCTCTCCGCGATCACCTCCAACACCTGGCCATCCCTCCATGTATATTGTTCGTCTGACAACGCTGATGAGCATGATGACAGCACGTGTTCCAGGTTTTCTGGCTTCTTACATTACACACAAGTCGGATCTTCCATTAACCAACACACAGTCACGCAAATAGGATGGGCTGGCCAAAACATCATATAGAGACCTCAGCAAAAACCTCAATCTACTCTCCTGCATTGCCCAGATCTCTTGCCACTTCAAACTCCTCTGTCTAACTCCCTGCCAATTCAGCCAACTGCCTTGCTATCTCATGCCTGCTGCTCTGTCTCTTCTTGTTTCTTGTTCCATGCTTCTCACATGCTGCTGTACTATGATACGTCTCTGTTAACCGTGCTTCCTCGTGAATATGAGTCCGTGTCCCGGGTATATAGGTGCGTGGAACGTGTTTTGTGAGTCCGTTCCCGTGTTTGTGAATCAGTGGACGGTGTTTGCAGTCCGTGAGTCGTGTTTATGAGTCCGTTGACCGTGTAGTTTAGGTACCTTGTAGATGGAGTGCTAGTTGTTACATATTCCATCAATGCTTTCTGCACATTGAATGAATGACCGTTACTGTATAGAATTTTACCACCCTAATAGTTATTACCAGTATTGTTTGTTGTTAACAGAATCAGCCATCATGATGTGAAAACAGGATTTTGTCTTGTATTGTATGTAATCCTTTCAGCGGTCCTGTTGCCCAGATGTCTGCCTTTGAGATAAACGTCATGGCTCAGTTGTCTTTCTCAGTCTACCAGTAAATGATATTTTCTCACATGGTCTGACCTTGGGATCAGACGACCATGGACATTCAATGCATTACTCTTGTAAAATAGTCCTCGTTGGTACTGCTGATCTGTGGAAATTATCCGTTCAAATGTTAAGACTTCTAAATCAAAAAGACTAGGTAGGCATATAGACTGTGGTCATAGTAACGCTACGGTAATACTTGGAAACTCATGCAGATGGGGGAACTTAAATTACCACTGGAGCCGACAGAGTTAAGTTGTATTATGCACAGATCTGTCAACTGTTGAAATGCTGGTATGTTCCTCAAAATTGGGACATTCTAAGTCCAGGATTATGGGTAAAAATTCTTCAGTGTGAGAGATTCTATGACAGACAAATGGAATTTTATTTTGTCAAAATACTCAACTAAGGAATTTCTAAGTAAATTTAACATGGCATATACAGTTACCAACTGTTACCAAACGATTCATTTGGAACATTGTAATGGGCTTTTGAAAAATAGAAAACATTCTCAATTTTAGCAGTTATTTTTGCCAAAATCAATGATTTTACACAATATTTTTTCCCTTTTTGTGGTGAGTGTGTTGAGAAAATTAATATTATTTAACCCAGTCAAGTTTTTTAGTTTGAACTTCTCTTTGGCACCCCTTGATTTTGATCATTTGTCAATATGTTGTGTTGTTGTGTGTCAATGGATTTGAAATTGTTACCAAATTACCATTAGTACCAAGACCTATTCCTGGACACTTATTTGTCATTTTTAGCGTAATAAGCATGTCTGAGGGAGGCTGTCTCTAGAAATCATTTATATTTAAATTTTATTTTTAAGGTATTGCTAATATATGGTTAACACTTACTAACAGATGACCTAGAACTGAACTGTTCTAGGAATCTCAGTTTACTAAATAGTAAAAACTGGTTACAATTTATCCTTAGTAATCGGAATTTGTACTTACAGTCGCAGTGGTAAATACATGTATTTTGTGTGAAATGCTGACAAGAGAAAGTGTAAAGAACTTCATGTTAAATACCGAGTTACACTGTGCCAAAATCGACAACATGGAGTAATTTACTAACACCAAGATTATGAACTTACAGTAATTGGGTTCCGTATTTCTTCACCTATTTATTGTGCTATATCGGAATTTTGTTTTGTCATATTTCTAAGCAAAAATAAAAATTGAGAAATTTTATTGTTGGCTATATGAGTACCCTGTCATAACACATTTTTTTCAAAATATCCAATATTTGTATCTGAAGGTAATCAGTGTTTGAAAAATAGAAAAATGACAAATTTGGTGATTACTTTTGTGTGAAATAAATGAAGAAGTACTTATATGCACAGTAATGCCGGCAATGGTTCTCTTTGTCTAGTCTGGGAGGATAAGAATTAAGTTTAAAATCCTACACAGCACTAATTTGGTCAAACGACTGAAGTCACCAACTTCAAACTTGAATAATTCAAGTAAGAGATAATGATGAATCATTGCCCTCATTGGAATCATCCTTGAACTCCAATTGGTTCATTTCATTACCCAATGTAATTGGGAACAGTATTCACTGTCTTAAAATGGCAAAACAGGATTCCATCCTAAATATGAACTAAAGATGGCGCTGTGTGTGGCTTTGACTGCATTTGTACCCCGTAGGACTAGCATTTGTGCTTTTTCATTATAATTAATGTAAATAGTGGTAACATGTTTAGTATTTTGCTAACCAATCGTGTGGTCCATCTTGATCTTGTTTTGCAGTTTGTTACGATGGTAAGTCATTCATCATTTGGGAGTTGATGAATATGATGAAAGCAAAAGCACACGATACATGTATTTTTTATGGACGCTTTCCCTTTTTTCATCGTACTCTGAAGTGGTTTCCTGAACTATTTAATATACTCCTGTCCATTCAATGTGTTCAGTATATGGGTTCACAATTAAGACTGCCCAATACGTAGGTGACATTTTTGATGGTGACAGTCCTAATATAACCTCCGTATAGAGTGTCCCCCATGACTCTGGTGTCATACCTGCCTCTATCTGCCAGCGGAGCACCTTGGCATAAATGTGCATGTACTGTATGTTGACATTCAAATACAGTGCACACCACCGTTAAAATAAATGAAAAACTTCCTTGGACCTCTTAATGTCACATTTTAGAAAGGGCTCCGAAACTAAATGGACATCGAGCTCCATAAACAGAATTTATATTTGCTTTCATACTATCTTGCATTGGTGCTGCCGGCCACTCAGGATGGGGAGAGGCTTCATAGTTTCAGTAGACAAGTGCATTTTTTCGATTTTCTTCACCTGCATCCAAAAACTTGCAGTCCCACAGCTTACGCCGATGCTCTCATCAGACCCGAGTTAACTCAGTATGAAAAGACTTACAGAGCTGTTGTGCGCATGTGATAACATCTAGATCTTTTGTTAACTGACCAGCCCATTCTTTTTTGGTATGATAACATGCCGACCAATTATCTACCCGCCTTAATACCGACCCAATGTGAACACCGTCAAAACAAACCGTCGAACAGATAAGATTGTCTTAATATCTTCAGTTGTGGTTGGTCGATTTTGGTGTTTGAAAGACTAAACATGATCCGCAATTGGCGAGGAATTCATTAATGTTAGTGGTTTATGGCCAAACATTTTATGATATGACTTTTATTTTTAACAGCGCAGCCCAATCAGACTAGATATGATCTTAGCTGAGATTAGAGATAATATCAAACAAAAAACCGCTTACCCACTAACCTTAAATGCCAGAATGAAATTTATCAGTCTTGTAACATATTGGCTACAGCAGTCATCTACCCAACTTGTTGCTGTGCTATGCAACCGAACAAGTTGGACTCAACGAGACAACGCCGTAATGGGCTTTGAATTGTCCTCTTTAAAGTGTATTTCCTCTTTCTAGTTTTGATTTCCTATTCTTTGATTTCCATTTTCCTGTTTTTTGCTCTTGTTGTCATTATTTTGATTTTTATGCTAAAACGTTATTTCAGTTAAGTTTTACAACACAAAATATATTTCTACCACACAAGCCAATATGTGGAACAATACGACACCTGGAAAAATTTCCTCTTCTTTATACATTGTCATTCCAAGCCTTCATTTCATTAACATAATCAGTTTCTTACTTCTCACCCAGAGCTGTTTCTTAGTCTCATGTTTGCAAAATTGATAAACATGTGCGTAAAGACCTGCAAAACGCGGGATGTTTTGAACATGTGTTATTTATTTTCTAACGAATTTCGACAACATTTTTTCCATAAATATGTAATTTTTATTTCTTTACCTTTAAAAATAGTGAACAATATTTAGCATAATTGCATGTTGAGTAAACGTGTCTGGATTACCCTCTTCAAAATGCAACATCTCTACATGTACATGTACGAAACTACTTTTACTCTTCAGTTATCAAATGCCAGTAACTGTTCATGCAAACAGGTTACCAAATATCAGGCACAAATCAATAAAAGCTGAAAGGCATGTATCGTGATATCATTTATTTTCGTATTCAAGTCAGTTACCTCTACACGTCACCATAATTCGTTTAATTACCATATTTGAATCCGACAGGTCTTATCTTCATTATTGTTTTCTTCAGAGAATATTGGACGCCTTTGTAATGGTACCAATTGACTCCTTTACCTTTGTACTGGTGCTCACCGTGATGATAAGGACCGTTCAGGTTGGAGAAGTGACAGTTTTCGTACCACCACGCGCCTTCATAGCTTACAGCACAGTTGCCAGTGGAAGCGGCGTCGTTATCTCTGTCCTTGGTAGTGAACGGTTGACCGTTGTGATTTTTCAGAGAATCACCTGGTATACAAAGTTAACATGTGATTATTATATGTATACCACGCAAATGTGAATGCAATTGTGACAAGATTTGTCGTGTTATGTTGATGCAGATTATATTCTCCTATTATGGTGAGGTTTGAGAACACAAAAATGTGGTTCATAATGTGGCTGTGAATATAATGTTCATTCAACAAGACATTATGCCTTGATTGGTAAGACATACATGTACATGTAACAAGAAATCACGGTTGAGACCCAGATCTGCCACGGAACGGTTCATATAAAGATATGCATTCGGTTTTATGGCCGAAAGACGGATTTACAGGATTGGTGTTGGGTAGACCTTCTTGGTGTCATTAGCTCAATGGTCAGAGCTATAAAACAGCAAAACCCGTTGTTTATGTCATTTAAACAGAAATCTCCATTTCCCAAGTTACACTCATTGCGTCCAGTCATTCGGTAGCAATGAAAACAGAAAGCTGTTCCTGTCACATGCTAATCCACAATTAGTTCTTACTCTTAGATTTTGCTAAAGAACGTCCCACGTTATGTATGACAAAGTGGATTTTATAGTTTCATGTCTGTTGATGCAGATCATATTCAGCCGTTATGATGAGGTTTGAGAAAATAAAAATCTGGTTCATAATGTGAGCATGAATATAAAGTACATCTAAGCATCTGATTTGTAAGATATTCATAACAAGAAATCACGGAGAGACCCAGGTCTACCATTGGAACGGTTCATTTAAAGAGATACAATCGGTTGGATGGCTGAAAGACGGATTTTTAGGATTTTAGTTGGATAGAACCTCTTGGAGTTATTAGGTGTGGTCAGAGCTATAAAACAGCGAAACCCATTTTTATGTCATTTAAACAGAAATCTCTAATTTCCAATATTTGGTTGCTTCCAGTCTTTCGGTAGCAATGGAAATAGAAAGCTGGTACTGTCACATGCTAATCCAGAATTAGTTCTTCTGCTTACATTTTGCTTAAGCACGTTCACTGTTATATCTGACAAATTCATTTTTAGTACAATTACAACGATCTTTAACAGGAATTTTTCTGTTTATACCGGCCTTTTTGAAAATCAGGTCCAAAATCAAAATTTGATTTGCTATTAATTAAAATAGAAATGTTTCTATTATAGCTTTTCTGAGATTCATCTCAAAATAACATCGTGGAAAATCTTGACAATAAAGATAACTATTATCAATAAGAATAACGGTGTTTTCAGTTCAATTTTTCACACAATCACACAATCGCATTTAGCTCTTGGTTGGATTCTAAGTTGACCTGTACACGAAGATACATGTATATCAGTTTAACTGCTTAAAAAAAGAGTATTCCTATCAGGACTATGAGGAAACGTAATTACCGGTATTCTCATCGTGTTTGCGTTGTCAAGACATCGTCAAATTCAGGCAAGATTTTATATTCTAGAACAATCGTTCTTTAAGTTAAAAGAACAAACCAGATGTACCCCATTCTGCTTACAAGTTTTAAACCTGCGAATCTGTATCTATACAGCTTGATTTTGCTACAGCGAATGTCACAACCAACTTTTCAGAAAGGTTCGACTGTACGTTAAACACACTAAGTTTGTTGCAAAAAAGTATCTGTTAACGTTCTATAGTTCCAGTCTTTTAAAATTGTATGATTTCAAATCTTTAATCAGTACGATATCTGCCGTAAAGTACAAAAATGAGTTACGGTTAAGCGACTACCATTTTTTAAATGTAAAGTTTACTTGTACGGTGCATTTCAAGTATAGTAAACAGCAGGCAACATAGTGACTTAGTGCTCATTGGTTTTAGGGCAATTACATGGTTCTTTAAAAATAGAGCTAATATGGTTGACTAGAGTTGTGTTGCTACAGTCTTAGAATGAGTGAACAGATTTTGTACCTCTCCATTACCTGCGGTTCCAGAATAGGAGCCGAATGATATCTCATATTTCTCTTTCTCAGACGAAACAGAGAAATTATCGTAGGCAGCGTACGCTGTACCATTGGAGAAGTCCTCCAAGTCCACTCGTAATATGTAGTCGGCTTGATGCGTCAACCGGTGAATGTTGTCGTTGCCTGAAATGTTGAAATCTGTAATCGAGTTCTATTTTGAAATGTATTTTAAATGTTTCAATGATATGTTATGACAGTAAAGATGTATTTATATTTATATTAGAATCGTAGAGGTGAGCAAAACTTACCCAACCAAAACTCGCCATTAAGGTCACCAAATCCTGTCTTATAGTCAGACCAACCTCTATAGAAATCAACAGATCCATCTTGTCGTCTCTGGAATACCTGGTTATACCAAGTAATTTGTTGTTAATATAGTTCGACAATGGTTTAAAAAGCATCTTTAACGACAAGCTATTCACTCCAAAGTGAATAATAAATACAAGCAATTAATTGCATAGTGGTCAAACAAGCTTTTGGATGTTTTCAGTTATTTTCATCTATTGCATTTATCAGTTGGCTATTGCAAAATATTTGTAATAAAAAAGACGTTACTTTGTTAGACACTTTGTATATTTACCGTCCAGCCTCCCCCGTCAGTCACCATGTCGCAGTAAACCTCCATATTACTAAAGCCATCTTTCGGTTGAATAATGTAAACACCGCTTTGTTTGACACCATTCTTATACAAATCTGCACAATCTTTTCCTGCAACCAGAGATTGTCGAAAACTTATATTTATGTAAGTTGATCCACTGGGATGGGTATAATTACACCAATAAAACTGGATCCGTCATTGATGAGTCTAGTTATACCGTAAACATTCGAGTTAACGCCCATTTTCACCCATCCCCAACTTCAGGTGGATTTCCGATTTAAGCGCCCACTACTCGGTTAAGTGCCCTTCTGCGATTTTCGAAGTTTTCCAGTTAAACGCCCTCCCTTCGCTTAAGCGCCCATCCCCGACTTTCAAAGATTGAAGATTAGAGCCCTGTGCTAAAGCGACGCGCGATTCCCCGGCATTTAAATAAGGATCGATGACAACAATGAGTGCAGCGACGGCCGTTCAGACAATGGTTTGGCAATGTGAATCGTAATAGAAGCAACAGTTTATTATCCTGTGTCATACATTTACTTAAAACGTACGGTAATAGTTGAGCGTTTTGTCACTTTATTTTCTACCCTTGTTCGCAAAATTTGAGGAACCCCACCACCTTCGACACCTCCGCTTTCAGTGATGCCGTCTGCCGTGCTAAGTGTCCGTCTGCATTGCCCTAGATAAAACATATATTCGAAAAAATAAGGCCAGAGAAGCGTGACAGTGGTTTTGCCAACACTCCCAATTCGGTTAAAAACGTGCATGTGGCCTGATGCCTTTTGCGGTACATCAGGCGCGTTTAGGCCACAAGGCCGGGCCCATTACACTAGTCACCTGATTATGACTCATGGGGACACGACATGGGTCGGAGGGTCGAGGGTTTGTGGGTCGAAGGGTTCTTGGGTCGTGGGGATGAAGAGGTGTGTAGTCGGGGGGAACAAAGGGGTTTTAGAACTATCTTGGTACGAGGCTACATTTAGCGTAAAATTTCAGGAAAATCTACTTTTGAAAAGGGCGCGTTTCCGGCCAAAGACCCGCATTATATGGTAACTAAAATATGCAGAAGTGTTCAATGCTGAAAAACGCTTTCTGTCGTTGACGTAAAAGACGCTTGCAACAAAGTAACAAAATACTCACGTGGAAACCGCTTTCTGTAGTACGTCCAGCCATTTGCAGCCACCAATGTCCCTGACAAAATGTCGTTAATACAGTAATTGTGACAGAGTTTCTTGCATTCGTTAAAGGCAAACGCATCGCACGATTCGTCAGCAGAACACTTGGCAGCACATCTTAACCCGTTATGAATCGGTTGGGGAACAACAGTGGTGTGTGAGCTGCTCATACGCGTGTTCTTGGTCCCGCTGTCGTAATACACCCCGTTGTTCTTAGCCTCAATGAGAGCGAAGGACAATACTTCAAACACAAAAAATGTTACGTGGAAGATATTAAGCAGAGACATTTGATCGAGATGCAGCGTCATTGTTCTCATTCGGGTTAACACGGTGAAATGTTGTTGAATGTTCCTGTTGCAGTGCCACTGGTCTTTCGCCGAGAAGCGTTTTATAGACGGCGATCTTTTCACAAGATTATAAAAACCCTTGAAAAAGTATCCGTTATCGATCGGTATCTCTACAACCAATCGGATGCGAAGCATCCAACTCGTAACTGACGACCTATGTACATGCAGCTAACTTCGTCTGGGGTAACGGGTGATATTTATCGTCTTTAAAGGCGAAGGCAACCTGTTTTCATGTCATTTTTAGCAAAAATAAGGTTCGTTGATTATCTCAGCCACATTTTTCACTTATTTAATGCTTTTCGTAATTTAATTAATTACTCTTTACTTTTTATAATAAAATCTGAATAATTTATTTGTGATGCCTTAACTTTAGCTTGATATTCATAATGTCTGAGCCGAAATGGCCCCATTAAATTTAATATGTTTAATTTTTTCATTAATACAATTTTAGGAATCAGGAAAGGCTGATGCTGAAGAAGCGGCTTCTGCTGAAGTTGGAGACCTGCCGATTATTAGTAAAGGTTGGGTATGGAAAAGTTCAAAACCAGCAAGAAATTACCCTTCTGGACAACTAAGTGAGGGGGCTAGAGAGAGACCGAAAAGTCTACTCCCAGAAGATATGTCAAAGAGAATTTATAACTTGAGGAACGAGTCCGGGAAAAAGTATTTGCCAAAGATTACTGGGTTTTACCACAACAGGTCCAATGTAATTTGTTGAGATAGGCCGCTCTCAGTAAATGTGGGGAAACTGGGACAGAGGAAGTGGAGTATGCATTGAAAGAGGCAATCTGCGATTGTCAAGGATGTAGCATTGTAAAAATTCAAAGGGAGGAGACAGTACTGTGGCTGGACCTGTAAATACTCTGGCTGATTTGCTAAATCCATTGGTGGTATCATTATGTCAGCACAGCTGTGTAGGGAAGTAGTCTTGTGTATTTTTGCAAGCTTTGTTTGCACCAGAACTGCTGTGTGAATAGAACAAATCTAAATTTACCTGTATTGATTTTTTGCCCAGCCACCAATCATGATCCTGGGCCAGTGGATTATGTTGGTACAGCCACATTGTAATGGGTACATTATTTTTTTTGTTTAGCCACTGGATTTTTTGGTCTGATAGCATTTTTCAGTGTGGCCAACACATTTAGACGTTTGTTTCGTGATTTCTGACCAATGTACTGTTCCTTTTCCTTGAAACTGTAAAATTGATCAGAAGTTGTGTTTCCGCATTTTATTTACCATTAGAGATTTTTGTTTGTAAATGAGTATTTATTACTGACATTTGAGCCCCTGTTGTAGTTAGGCTGGTTGTAACACTCCTTTCAGGAGGTAAAGTTTTGATTTAGACCATTTACCTTCATAAAATTTTCTCAATTATGTTCCTGATGCAGATGGGAAGTGATTTCTGGAATTGCAGCAAATTGACAGTTTGTTATTCCTCAAGACCACGCTGTGTGCATAAAATCACACACCGTTAGACAAGCCATCTTACAGAGCCTGATCAGAATTGACTAGGAAATAAAATACCTATTTCATGATGGTAAGTTGTCTAAATCAAAAGTTGTTTTATGTGATAGTAGGCGGGTTTATGTCCACTTCAAAGGATGTTTTGTTGCAGTACTGAAAAATGTTAGCACATTAGCCCTGGTGATTGTGGTGGTTATTTTTGATAAGAACATGGATGTGGTTCCGACAGCTACCTCAAAGTTGTAAAGAAGGAGAAATTTACAATGTTGCCAGCGACATTGCAAAATCCCTTTCTCGCAGTGAGACTACATCACCTTAAATGTAATTCCCTGACTTCACTTGATGGGTTTTATGTGGTTGACTCTGTCCTCTATCAATGGGGCTATTCGGAGAATTCTCCTCGCGGTGTCGCTGCTGTACTAGTGGTGATTGAATTGCGCATGCGTGGCTGTCTGCATGTAAACAACTGGTAAAAGATGGAATTTTTATCAAAATACGTCGTCTCGCTAAGCCTTATTGACTTGGGTTGTTGTGATGAAAGTAGCAAAAATTATTTGTAATGAAAAATTATTGAAAACTGTGTGAACAAAAGGTGACAAAAAGACATATGGTGACTTGTTTGTTGGTTTGTAGTCACCTTTTAAGTTTGGGATTGAGGCCATAAAAATTTCAGTTAAAGACTGTTAAAGGTAATTATTGGCTAAAAGAGGGAAAAAGTCACCACGAATAGACTCCCAAAGTCTGATGATTTTGGTGAGAAGATATTTATGTTTATGCGCGCACACATTTATATGTGGATGCAATATGCTGTCATCGGGCGTCTGTCTGGCGTCCTCTGCTCTATCTCCCAAACCCTTTGGCGTATATGTTCACGAAAGTTTGCATGTGTGTAACTTTCTTTCGTAGATTAGTGAACTTTCGAACGGTTTCGAATACTGGCGTGACCCCTAGTGGCAATTTTAGATTTTTACGTTTACCTCTGTATCTTCAAAGGTCCTCAATGGATTTTCTTAAAATTTGGCATGTAGGCATCTATTAGTGAGATGATGCTATCCTCTCGTTTTCTGATGGATTCGAGATCTTTTGTGTCATCGAGTGGCCATTTTTACTGTTTTCAAGTCTGTTTTTTGGGCGTCGTCCCCTCTATCAACCGGAATGATTGTGAATGTTCTTACTGTGAAGAGGACAGCTGACGATGATTTTCTGAAGACTGTGGCTATTCCTAGTGGCAGTTTTGCTTTGTTTTGCACCAATGGCTGTATCTTCTAAACACTGTGCAGGACTTTTTATTTACTTTAGCATTATTGTATATTTACATGAAGTTGGCAATGGATGACGACGATTTTCCGACGGAGCTGAGTGCTGATGTGCCCCCTTGTGGCAGTTTTAGTTTTTTAAGTTTGCCTCTCTATCTTCAAAGGTCCTCAACAGATTTTCATGAAACTTAGCTTAGCCATCTATTATCAAGATGACGCTATCCTCCCGTTTTCGGATGGATTCGAGGTATTTTGCGTCACCTAGTGGCCATTTTTTCTGTTTTCGAGTTTGTTTGTCGGCGTCCACCCCTCTGTCGACCAAACCACTTTAAGAATGATAAATTGTGAAAATTGGCATATATGTTGTTATTATGAAGAGAATGGCTGAAGATGATTTTCCCACGACTTTGACCACTGTGGTGCCTCCTAGTGGCAATTTTGTTTTTTGTTCCCATGGCTGCATTTCCTAAACCCGCCGTATAATCTTCACTAAATTTAGCAAGTGTATAATGAAGGTGACAACAGATGACGACGACTTTCGTATGAATCTGACTACCGCCGTGCCCCCTGGTGGCAATTCTATTTTTTTACATTTACCTGTATCTTCAAAGGTCCTTAACGGATTTTCATTGGTAAGATGATGCTATACTTCCGTATTCGGATGGATTCAAGATATTTTGCACCACCTGGTTGGCATTTTTGGTGTTTTTAAGTCTTTTTTTGGCGTTGGCCCCTCTATCAACCAAACCACTCTAAGGATGTTTTTAAAAATTAGATTGTGTTCTCAGTGTGAAGAGAATGGTTGACAACGACAACTTTGACTGCTGTGGTGAATCCTAGTGGCAGTTTTGTTTTGTTTCGCGTTCATAGCTGTATCTCCTAAATCCACTCCAGTATCTTTATTAAATTTAGAAAGTATGAAGTTAACACAAGATGTCGACTTTCAGAAAGAACCGATGAACGCTGTGTCACCTAGTGGCAATTTCATTCTTTTCGGTTTTCCTTTGTTTCTGTCAATTTTTTTGACAGATAAATTTACCATACCTTTTTATTAATATAGAAATGATGGCATGTTCTCGTATTTGGATGGATTCGACGTATTTTGTGCTATCTTGTGGTCATTTTTTGATACAAATTAGCAACCCCATAAACACACCATTTGTGGTGCAAATTCGTGGGCACATTTCAGCGCTCCGGGTTGCACTTGTTACAATTGAAGTCTGTTGCAGGCATAGTTACTCCATGCTAATAGTGAATAATTGACGTGTATTTTTGTGAATCTGCTTTTAGGATTTCTATATCTGTGACTGATGCTTGTGTGCACTTTGCAGGATTTGCCCGTTCCATATCGGGGATCGGCAGCGGTAACTACACTGACTACGTGGCCACCAGGTGGTACAGGTCCACGGAGCTGTTGCTTGGGTGGGTAACATTGATGCAAGATTGACAGTCTAACAGTTCAAAGATTCTTGTATGTGGTACTAGTCAGTAATGTGAGACAACTGCGTGACTGTGTTTAACGTAAAATGCAATCCATGCTCGGTGTATGTGACCAAATATAAATAAACTTTAAGAAAAATACACTGTTGGAAACTATTTTTTATTCCACTCGTTTCCAATGACTCATATCGATGCTAGTCCTTATTTCGCTCTTGAACAATTGTGCTAGAACATTTTCTTGCAGTGTAGGGCATAGATGGCGCATTGTACTAGCATTTTGTCATGTCAGTATAACAAAACATGACACCGTTATAATCTCTTAAGCATTTTTTACCAAATATCTTACAATTCGTGACAAATTGCTGCCCAAATTAGTTCATACCAGTAAGTATCCAATGAACTTCTTGCACAATTACCAACTGCTATATTTCCTTCTTGTCTCTTGTTAAATGGTCGCAAGTATCAAGACTCTGATCTGAGGAGGCTTGTTAATTACCAACGCCAGAAATTTGTAACATGCACTACTGCGCATGCGCTAAATCTTGCCAGCAGCCCTCCATAAGAGCAGGCTATAATCAGGAATTTATAAGCGAGGGGAGATAACTGCACAATTTGCCGATAGCCTGTCGCATAGAGTGTATGTTAAGACTTGTTACTGCCAAATATCAGCGTCATTGGTGAAAAATTTTCCACGTCTCTTGAAGTTTGAAGTTTGTTCCATTCAGGCCTATGTTAACGATCGTCCGGAAGCCCATATCTGAGCGCATAGCTCATTTTGAAGTCAAGTTTGTGGCTGAATTCATTTTGCCATCGGATTTGCCGATAGCGGAGGTGATTACCAGGAGTACTCAGAGGTTGCTGGTTCAAATTTCATGCTGTTTTTTGAAAAATTTTCCACGTCTCTTGTGTTCAGAAAATGGATCCACGTACAGTGCTGTGAGATTAAATGTTGCCGATCGCGCCGGCTGTCTTGCAATGGAATTTGCACTGAAGCTGTTCAAAGATTTGTACTTTGCTTTAACTTGAATTTATAATCAAAGAAATCTTTTCAACTGGACTATTGTATCATTAAGTTGAATGTAATAATCTTATAAACTGAAATTGATATACTGCTAACAGCCAATTATGAAAACAGTTGTTGCCAATGGACACCAAAGAACCATTATAAGCTTATTTCCACGTTATTTCTACTCTTAACTGATGACCCCTGTCCCACACATAAAGCACTTTATCCATGGGGTCATAATGAGCGTGTGCTGCATAGCCATATTCATTACTGTAACTTATACCTGGGTTGGTGACAATGTTGTTGTCACATGTGTCAAACACATGCGAGATGGAGCTGCTTTCATAACGATAGCTGTCGGTCACGTAAAGTTTGCCGCAGACCATAAATGCATTGCCCTTTGACGTTTTTGTGATGGGAATTTGCCAGGTTTTGTCAACGGCGAATGTCAGTGGGTCAACCCTGCCCAAGACGAAGTTACAATTTTGGTCTACGTTTGCCCAAACAATATAAACCCCTGATTCATCGAATTCAATGTCAATATCAGAAAATCCGCGCCACTGGTAAGAGCATTTATTTCTAAAGGCCACGTTAGTGCCGAAGTTTGACAATTTAATCAATTTGTATGGCTTGCTCAAGTTTGCCAAGTCATACACAAGTACCAGTGATGCATTTGTCTGTGCGCAGAACAGTTTTCCACCAATCATCTGGGCTTGAGCGCCATCGCAACCTGTTGGCAAGCGGTAAGACTTGACATTTTGGTTGTTTGTGAAGTCTGCCTCTGAAGGATATAGGTTTAGAGTTCTTGCATTATCGTAACCATCCATGCTGTAGAACGCTCCTGTTTTTGATAGTTGGTCCCTTCCAAATGTACCTTGAGTAGAGCCTCTTTGGGAGAGAACCTGTCCCTTCTTGAACCCCAGTATGTCTCTGCATTTGGCTGTGAATGCAATTAGTTATGCGTGACTACTCCACATTCAGCAACTGATGGGCAGATTATGTTAAATATTATCAACTGTACAAAGTATAGTCTGTGAAAATGCCTTTGTTTAGGTGAAATTATTTTGATTGAAACGGTGGAAAATAAATTGCAATCTGTGTTCTTCGGGTAAAAACTTGTCTCAAGTCTTAGACATTAAATGTCACAAAAATTACCACAGTTCCAAAGGCTATACATGACTACACTTATCTGTACAAAGTGTGTGAAGTTTTGCGTTTCATGACCGCGTTTTGTCGTTCAGCAACTTTTCCAGACGTGAGGGGTTCTGAACGTGCGATAACATCTGGCTCTTTTGTTAACTGCCCAGCACATGTTTTGTGCCGTATGACAACAAGCAGGCCAATTATCTCCCAGGCTTCAAACGGTTACCGAAACCTGGCAGAATGGATTGTCTTAACTTCTGTAAGTTGTAGTTGGACAATTTTGGTGATTCAAAAACTATAAATATGATCACCGTTTGACAAGGAATTCAGAAATGCTGTTTGTTTATATTCAAATATGTTACAACTTATCTTTCATTTTTAGCAGAACAGACCAGTTAGGCTACATACCATATGATCGGTGATTAGAGTAATTATCGAACAAAAGAGAGCTGGCCCTCTAACCACAAATGCGAAAAAGAAGTTAATCAGTGGTGTAAAATATTGGCTACAGGGGTTATCTCCCCAACTTGTTGTTGGGCTATAGAATCGAACTAGTTGGGAGCAACGGGAAAACGACGTAATGTTTCAGGATTTTTACTAGGACACCTAACAAAATCTTAGGATGCATTGGTGACCTGCTTGTCGCCAAATTGAGCCCTGGCATTTTTGGAGAAGCATTAAAATGCTTTCTAAAGATGATAACATTGCAGCTCCAGCATATCTCTTATAAGATATTTTGTTTTAATTTTCTAAAACGACTTTAGCAAAAATGATATTGACAAGGAAATGCTAACAATTCTTTTTGACTCACTTGCTTGTAAAATCTATCTTCCAGGGAACCAATCAGGATTCAAGTTCTGTCGCTTATTTTTATAATGGGCAATATCCTGTCATGGATTTCATTGTTTTAGTCCTAACTACTGCAAACTTGTTATTTGCCAGGTGGCGCAAACGAATAATGAGTCTTGGTTTTTGTTACACGAATAGAGAACAGAGAAGCAGTTGACTAGCATGGGGTCATTCCTGAACTTAGGGCCCCACGTGTCTACCTAAGTGCCTGGATGTCAGATGGTATCATTAACTCTACCGTAGGAATTTCGAGTTGTCCATTCACTTACCATTAGTTTCTTTGTTCTTACTTACAGTCTCATTCATCAACATGGCATAGGTCAAATTCAGGTGACCTGTAATTAAATTAAACGAGCTGTTACAATTTGCTTAACACTGACATCAACAAACTTTGTCTCAGTCATCTTTTTTGAAAGTCTAGTTTTGAAAGGAGTAGTGTACAAATTTATCTGTGCTGGATGTCTGCACAACTGAAATATCTGTCTCGTGTTTACAAGCAAATGAATACAGACTTGAACAACCTAGACGCAACCCACAACAAACTGGAACAGGATTTTGCTAACCACACACAAAAAGCAAAGGAAACTGATGACTTCCTCAAGTCCCAACAACAAGGCTTACAAATGCAGCAGGCAATATTAATAACGGAGCTTAATGACCTTGAAAGTAAGATACTTCATGAAATTTTAATTCGATTTCAATGCTTGGATGTCTTTTCTCATATATTATTTTGAAGTGCAGAGATGACTACATTAATGTGAAAAAACTTAGAAAATCTTACTGCCAAAAGTAGCTATTTTCTGATACTGTAGCAACCATACAATGAAAATAAGACAATGTGTTAATTACGAAGAGAATGGAAATTTAAACCTGTCCTATAAAATTTATCTCATCTGTTTCTTTAAATCATGCCATCAAATTACTGTAATCCTATAAATTCTTTAGTTAAGGACATAATTTGGCAGTCGATTGTAATTTCATAATGTCAAATAGCTGGGCTACTTCAAAGTTAAGAAACAGTTTCTTTGTTGTTACCATGGTTGGAATGGATGGTACCAATTGTAATCAAAAATGTTTTACAAGAATGTGAGCACTTGCAGTTTGTGGAATCCAAATCCTTCAAAATCAAAACCCAGCAATTTTGTCAAGCAGTAGGAAGTCTAAATAACAATGAATCCCCATTATAATGGTCTATAACAACTTCTCGCCTATTTACATTGGCAAGACATTTCAGTCGGCTATTTTTGCGGTCATCCTCAAATGTCACAACATTCTTAGGAGGACCACGGGTATGTCAGGTACACTGACTTGTGGTGGTCAGTAGTGGTGAGCACATATTTCAGACTTTTCCCCAGGAGCGAGGACTAACTCAGGTACTTTGCCTTTGCCAGTCTTGCACTCTAACAAAATTAGTGTAAAATTTAGCTGATCGTGTAAATGGTCCATTGATGAAAAAATTATGTGGATCACGTTGTCCAACAACATCTGAGGTTATCTACAGCAGCTGCAGTAAATTCACTTTGACATGTTTCGGTGTCATTTATTCTGTAACAGGAGTGCCCTGAACATGATTATGTAAGTAAGATATATGCGCCCTCTAGTGGTCAAGTTGTGTATTACGTATGGAATTTTCCTATGATGTTGAGTCCTTTGGACATGGCCAAATATGGTCAGAGCCTAGGAGCTATGGGCCTCGCCCTTCAGATCGTGTCTGATTGGTTGAAATTGTGTACTTAAGCTTTGTCTCTGTCAGACACGAGGAGTCCAGTCGCAGAGTTCAAGAAGCAAACATTTACACCTTCACTCACACCAAATTGCAACTGTTTGTGCAGCTTTCGGGCTCCTCCCGAACTTGGTTGCCAATAGTTTAGCCCCAGCAATTCTCGGGCTCCTCCCGAGCTTGATTGCATCTCACTTTTCGGATCTGAATAACCAAATTGCCCTGTTCTTGCACACACAACTATTAATCAGCGACTGGCTTGCCCGTGTATCAGAATGACTGTATAAATCACAACGCTGCGATACTAAATCATTATTGGAACAACTGGATTGCTTGTAAGTGTGAAATATTGTAGTTAAATATTCTTACAATAAACCTATGTATTATTCACCAACTTTTAGTTTTCAATATCACCCTCAGTCCGCACCGGGCTCGTAAAATCGGGGCGCATTGGTCGTAGATACCGCCCCCGTTACTTATTCAAACACCATCACCAGAAGAGAGAATACAGTGGCCACCTAGCTAGGCCCAGCAACAAGTGATGAAGCACAGAATGATAGTCAGTTACAGGGAGTGACAATAAACCAGACCAACAATGACAACCTGTTGTGTGCCAGTTGCCTTGAGATTGTGCTTCCCCCTGCTGGTGTGGACAGCCTCACAATTTTAAGCTCCTTTGTTGTTTCTGCCTGGTCTATTATTGCAAAGTCATTGAAAGAGCACTGCTGATAACAATGATTGGAGCTCTGTTGATGAATATTTACTTGTGAACT
Organism: Phoronis australis; assembly: GCA_002633005.1. Lineage (NCBI taxonomy): Eukaryota > Metazoa > Phoronida > Phoronidae > Phoronis > Phoronis australis. The sequence continues at coordinate 66,178 of NMRA01000885.1, forward strand.
TCTGTCCGAATTTACGGTATGTTCCCTGGTCCTGTTATTTTTAAATGGCGAACAGTTTCGTCAACATAAGTGGAGCCAGTGGCTAGTCTGGGAGGACAAGAGTTTAGTTTAAAATCGGACACAGCACTAATTTGGTCAAACCACTGAAGTCACCAACTTCCAACTTGAATAATTCAAGTAAGGGATAATAATAAATCATTGCCCGCGTTGGAATCATCCTTGAACTCCATTTGGTTCATTTCATTACCCAATGTAATTGGTAACAGTATTCACTGTCTTAAAAAAGCAAAACAGGATTCCATCCTAAATATGGACCTAAGATGGCGCTGCATGTGGCCTTGATCATGATAGCGTTTGTACTCCGTAGGACTAGCATTTGTGCTTTTTCATTATAATTAATGTAAAATATTGGTAACATGTTTAGTATTTTGCTAACCAATCGTGTGGTCCATCTTGATCTTGTTTTGCAGTTTGTTACGATGGTAAGTCATTATTCATTTGGGAGTTGATGAATATGATGAAAGTAAAATCACACGATATTTTTATGGACGCTTTCCCTTTTTTCATGGTACTCTAAAGTGGTTTTCTGAGCTATTTAATATACTCCTGTCCATTTAATGTGTTAATTAATTATATGGGTTAGCAATTAAGACAGCTCAATACCTAGGTGATATTTTTGATGGTGACAGTCTTAATGTAACCTCTGTAAAGAGTGTCCACCAGACTCGGGTGTCATACCTGCCTCTATCTGCGAGCTAGTGGAGCACCTTGGCATAAATGTGCATGTATGTTGACATTCAAATACAGTGCGGAGTGCTGGATTAGATTTTCACACGGTCCACAAGCTATAACAAGTTTGGGGTCTGTCATCATTATCATTACCCCCTTCCTCCCAGTCAACTTTCGATGGGCCCCTGTGACCGGATGAGATGGTCCCCCAATTTTTACTCTCCCAAATTGTCAATTGTCCAACTGCTCTCCCTCCATCACCATCGGTTGATGTGCCCCTGTGACAACGAGACAGGTCCCTATTTCACTTGAGGCCCTACTTGTAAGCTGTAGCTTATAGAGCTGCGCCAAATTGGTAAACTGACAGTGCAGGCAGGACTCTGTGTTTAAGGCGACACTGAGCTCTACTTTGGCATTGTTCACCTCTTACAGATAGCTAACCTAATTTTACTTTTAGATACATTTTGTTTCAGCTTCGCCTTCTAGTTGCGGCGCTCGGCTAGGATCATCTTCTTCAAACCTGACTAAATATCATTGATACGGGAAGTTATTTCTATGGTGAAAGTTGTTAGTGCTTGATTGACTGCTCAGTGCTAACAGGGTTTATATGTTGATCTTAATAAATAACAGAAATTTGATTGAAACTTCTGTCTTTTTCAACTTTTAGAGCACCTGTGGACGATCGGCAGTCTCGCATGGGCGCAGTGTTGTGGGTTTTTTGTTCTAACGTAAACGTGATTCGTAGTTCACATTCAAACTAACCACTGGAATGAGTGGCTTTCTCAGTAGAAATACAATATATGTGTACGCCCGTCTGAGTTCAGGCCAGACGTAACAGTTTAATAAAATGGATTGGTCTTACCACAGGGTGTCTTCAGGACTACTTTAATTCTGCATGAAAGTGCTCACGTTTTGAGTTTGAGCTCTACAAGAGTGAAGTTACAAGTTTTGCAACACACCATTAAGCCATTTTCATGTTTTATTGAGGTTTGTGTAGTAGATGAAAAAGAATGCTACACGAAGTTTTGTTTGTTAAAGGGATGTTATCCGAGTCGTTTTGGAGGTCGATCAAAAAATTATTTTTGGAGTTGTTGTTTTGATGATATTAAGTTTGACCAGATCTGTAAAATTAAATTCGTAGTATTTTAGTGATTATATTACGGATCTTTGTTTTTCACCTGTGTCTGTCAGAAAAGTGTTGTAATCGGTAATGTTCGGATATACAGACATGGGATCCAGTTCAGGTTCGATTCCGCGATGGCACTCATCAGGTTACTTTCTTTGTCGTTGATGTCACTTAAGATATAAAAATTTTACAGGGTTTCAAAACTTCGACACAGTTTTGTTATCGGCGGAAAATCGTCTACGATATGGCGGTGATTTTCGTAGAATCTCCCAACAAATGGACCCCTTGTAATCTTGCTTATTCACACAAAGCCGTCCAACTATTTGAACGTCTGAGTTTGGAATAACATCGAAGGACTAGCGATTAACAAAGTAATTGTATGTATGGGAACCAGCTTACAGCCGAGTTTCAATCAGTGGTCGATGCATAGGAAAAGGGTCTCACTATTTCATGTCTCCCGATCTGAAACTGATTTAATTCTAAAGGCCCGTACATGTAAAATGCGCAAATACTGAGAAGTCCAGGGTGTACACGGTAGGCAATCGGATCATAGCAAATGCGCAATTTTTAATTTGAAAGGCAGTGTTCTTAAAAAGTTGCCAGAAAAATGCTTAAATAAACATGTCCCACTTCCCATTTTTGGCGTCTCTTGCTGACTTTCATTTTCTGAAACTCCCCGCTATGGATCGATAATCAGATAATGAAACGTGGCTCTAGTATTGNACAAGTGTTGTAATCGGTAATGTTCGGATATACAGACATGGGATCCAGTTCAGGTTCGATTCCGCGATGGCACTCATCAGGTTACTTTCTTTGTCGTTGATGTCACTTAAGATATAAAAATTTTACAGGGTTTCAAAACTTCGACACAGTTTAGTATCGGCGGAAAATCGTCTACGATATGGCGGTGATTTTCGTAGAATCTCCCATCAAAAGGACCCCTTGTAATCTTGCTTATTCACACAAAGCCGTCCAACTAGTTGAACATTTGAGTTTGGAATACCATCGAAGGACTAGCGATTAACAAAGTAATTGTATGTATGGGAACCAGCTTACAGCCGAGTTTCAATCAGTGCTCGATGCATAGGAAAAGGGTCTCACTATTTCATGTCTCCCGATCTGAAACTGATTTAATTCTAAAGGCCCGTACATGTAAAATGCGCAAATACTGAGAAGTCCAGGGCGTACAGTAGGCAATCGGATCATAGCAAATGCGCAATTTTTAATTTGAAAGGCAGTGTTCTTAGAAAGTTGCCAGAAAAATGCTTAAATAAACATGTCCCACTTCCCATTTTTTACTTCTCTTGCTGACTTTCATTTTCTGAAACTCCCCGCTATGGATCGATAATCAGATAATGAAACGTGGCTCTAGTATTGTGTGAGGTCCGTGTACATTAATTCAGAGAATTTTCTGAATAACATAAAAATCCTTAGACTAGACCCATGCGTAAACATGTGAGGAATCCGTTTTTGTACGAAAATTCCCAGTAGACTGAAAAAAAGTCCTTGTTGGCATATTAGTGGTAATGAGTTCAACATAGGATCTTGTACTGATATAGCAACAAATCAATGTCGCGCCCTCGGCCTCATTCCATCGACATCATGACCTTTTCATGTGTTAGTTTTTTATGAAAACTCGCGTAAAACACAGTCAAATATTTGTTTTCATTCAAAAACAAACATGAACTTTGAGCTACTTCGAAAATAGATGTCTGCGACAAATCTCCTGAAAAAATGGTCAGATAGAATAGCAAATGAAGAGATTTGGTGGAAAACTCAACATGAGAGTATAGCGCTAGAGACTCATTGCAAATAAATCGGCGAAAATGGAAGTGGGTTGGAATACCCTCAGCATCACAAAGCAGGCTCTGTCCTGAAATCCACAGGGAAGTCGAGTCGAACATGGAGACCAGTTCAGACCTGGAAGAGGACAATGGAAGCAGAACTTCTTGAAACTGGATACAACACACAGATGGCGATGGCGCTGAGTCAAAAATACCCTATTCACCACGGGTGGTAAGGGTTTTAAGTCAAGTAAGCTAACTCACGTTACCTCATCCAAGTTTCCGGTAATCATGCAAATATACACACTGGGCCCTCAATCCCTCAAATTTGGGGCCCAATATCGGCCCTATTCCCCTCTCAATCATATTGAACACGCGAAATTCCACCCAAGAGGCATAAAAATTCCCCTAGTGAAAAATCTCTGAGTTCACATCACCTGTAACCACACAGGTGACAATTTTTAAGAGCACAAAAGGCTACTTTAAATTGAGGAAGAGCCTATGAGAGCTTGCAACAGGGCGGCGGTGCTATTGATGGTGATCGGGAGGTAGATTGTTCCCGCCCTCACTCGGCGAAAAAATCGCCTCTCAGTAGGCACTGGCACCGTTCCCCTCGGATGAAAGAGGCTTCTGCAGAAACCTGATAACTATGATTGCATTGTCCAGTTAACTGAAATTGAGTTCTAAAACGATGTTATGTTTTGGACGAACGAATTACTAGGTGTTTTAATTTTAAAATTCAACTTGGTCCAGATTGATATTTGAAATCTAACACATGAAATAGACGTAAGAATTATTACAACCAAGAAAGCATTGATGGTCAAATAANGTAACCGATATTGCAGTGTCGGTGCCGTTTTTACTGACATTGGTCATGAACCTATCATGTGATATCAAAATTGTTCAGAAACGATTCTGTTTGAAGCAGAAACTGGAGTAGAAAATTTGGTCAAAAATGACTTGTTCCACACCAAGAAATTGCCTCATTTTGCCCCCAAGAACACTTCCCTTGTATCTCCTAAACCACCAAACTTTGTGGTGTCATACTTCACCCAATTTCTCTCATCCCTAATGTGATTTATCAGGCTAAACATGGATCTGAATGGCTGACCCCCCACCTTGCCGCTTGTTGGCTGTACAGTGGTCGGTGGATCCGTGGACTGATACTAAATGGTTATGAGCATGCTTCATACGCTGCAGGATTGTTGCAGCGATTCACTGAATTTGCCCAACATTGTGTCGAACATTAACTAGCTGTCACCTCTTCTGTTCCAGGAAATTATCTCTCATTTGAACAAAAACAAAAATTGCAGAGATTACTTGCCTTCCACGACTACCCTTGAGCAGGACTGAATTTTTTCTTTGTGGATTTAGCCATGATGGGCATCAGACGGAAAATGCCTGGAGACGTCTTCCACAAAAACGCGAACCAAGCTTTTTGTGAAGCTGTGCTGGTTGCTGACGGAGGATTTGGTGGCCGTCATTTACCACACACGGTAACCTAGCAACTTTAACACTTTAAAGATAATGAATTCACTCAAAAATTTTCTTGTAGGAAGTTCGTGTGTAAAGGATAGGGATTTGTAAGTGGCAATAATCTGTCTTCAATAAAAGCAGTGAATACCGGTTTGAACCCTTTTTACTTGGTCGAACATGTTCATCAAAGTGTCCCTCCTTGGCAATGTACGTAATGCACTCTAAATTTATCGGACGCTGGGAGCATGAGTATTATTGTACCGAACACCGTTTAAGACACTACATGAATAGGAAAGAGACGAAAGTCGATTGAATGCAGACAAGAATTTTAACTGTATCTTTTAAATTAGAATTTTGTTTGTAAATCACCCCACTAAGGTAATTGTCTATCATGACATCAGCGCTCACAGTCCAACCATTTCCTGCGGAGCTACAGTGCTCTCGCAAGTAGACGAGTATTTTAAGCGAAGTCTTCGGCCTCATTTTAAAAAAAATAGTGAAGCCCAACGGCGAAGTTGTAAAGATAATGCAAAACAATGAAGAATTTTGTTGTTTTAAAGGTATGGTAGAGTAACTACTTCAAAAAGTCTATCCAATCCACGTAATGAATCTTGATTCTTGAGCAAGAAGAGTACAGAGGTGAAGTGTACTGTATGTCTCTGCGCATATCATATTTCTTACAGTTAAGACATATTATGTTATTGTATGCATATGCTTGGCAACGCAATAATGTACTAGGTGTTTCTTGTATTTTATTGTGGATTTTTGTAAAACAACTCAAATGAAATGAGGAACTTTTCATAACGGTGCTCTCTAGAGTAATGAGAGCACAAAGGTCATTTCCGTATGATACCCGTTAAGATTTGGTGGACATACATTCAGCTACTAATAGAGGTTCATTAATTTAAAAGCAGGGGGGATAAATTCCACTCTCAGTTGCTCCCATTGATTAACAAGTTCACTGATTTGTTTGATTGTTTTTTCTCCCGCTGTGATCGAAATTCAACCGCTTTATCAGCCACAGCCACAGGCTTTGTAGCGGATTCTGGGAAATTCATGGAACATGGTGTCCACGTTCATCCATTCATATTACATAATGTAAGGCATTGGTATATCCCACCGCACAGCAGAGGGAATTTGGAATGGTGTTTTAACACAGTTTTAAACAACAGTGTTCATACCAGTAGGTTGAAAACTCCCGTTCCTATTACATTGGATGAGTAGGTGGCGCTGAAAACCTGTCCATCACAAACCTGATCGTAATCTAGCGGGAAAGTGAATTTCAATACGATGCAGGTATTTCGAAATTCAGCTATTTGTTCTTGTTCCGTTTAGCTTTGTCTTGGCTTTGGCTAATACTCAAAATACTAGGCGACATGGTAAGACGTGGACAGTTTGCCTCAGCATGGAGTCATATTCATCCCTAATTGAATCCCTGAAAGTTGCGTAATAAATTCTTTTTATTCAATCCTTTCAGCATCATATTCCAATTATCTAGAATTAGCTGAAAAAGAAGATCTTGGATAACATGCAACTGAATACTTACTTAAAATAATCCGATATCTTTAGTTTCCGATTATCAACTTTCCTGAATTACACATTGAAAACATTAAGCATTTGACGATGTACTCTTAAGTTTTCGCCAAGCATTAGTCCATAAAATGAGTCTCACAAATATTTGCGGTTTCACTACCAAAATTACAGCAAGTTCATATAGAGCAGGTCAAGGGCGTATCATGAGCTGTGGTTGCCAACTAATTGGTTGCACGCTTTCGAAATTCAACAATGTTTCTGTACTCAGTTTGATGTCCTCTGTTTGAGAATCGTTGTTAAAAGAGTATCGTTTGCAAATACGCTTGGACTAAATCGGCTTATATGTACATGTACCTAACAGTACGCTTTGCTATGAAGTGCAGAGAATTCCCTTTGAGAAGCAAACACACAATTGTCAATATGTCATTCCAGTTACGTTCAAGCGATGTTGGATAAGAGAGAACTCATTATGTTCATGTTAAAAAAAGACTTTTACGAGTAAACTGGGTTGTCTTTTCCAGTCAAAACGACCTGCTTCTTCGCCTGTGCCCCAAAGTAGGCAGCGACGCCAATGGTTATCGTGAGAAGTTCCGCAAGTACAACGACAACCACGTAGAAAACGGTGTTGCTGGTATACCCAGCACAAAGAGGTTGCAAATCTGTCTTGTTCTCGTTGTTTTCTGAAATATACATGCAGAGAACGCCTCTGAGTATACTCTGCAAGATTGCACGTGTATGATATGGCACTATACATTTATTGTATAGAGGGGGAGTGAAACACTGAATGTGAGAGAGGTTTTCTAAAAATATCTGTCGTGTAATTAAACTATCTACTACGATTGATCAGCCAAATTCATGACGACCAATCAAGCGGTAGGTCAAAGTCTGACTACATGAGCACTCTTCAGAAACCTGCTCAGGGTTCAAATGCTGTCCTACCAGAAGCCATAACCGCCGCCAAATCCGCAGTCATGCAAGAACGCCCGTCAGACATCGTAAAAAGCGCCGTAAACATCGAGACTAACACTAGAACAAGTTAAAAAAAAAAAACAGTGCAGGTGGTCTGATGTCATTTGCGGTGCATCAGACGTGCGCAGGCCTCATGGTTGGGCCCATTGCCCAAAACACCTAAGCAAAGGCACGAGACCCCAATTATGGCTCCTCGTGAAGAAAGTTTTCAAGTCTGCCAGTCTCCTTTAGGAAAACGGACAGACGTTTCCATTTGTTGCCATGCACTATATGTTGTAGGCATGTAACAGTGCCATGCAGTAGATTGCTCCTTAGCCTATAAAAAGCCGGGCAAGGCTCTACCAGGTGTTTAGGAGATTCTACGTCAGTACCACACTCAGGACACACAGGGCTCCCCATATGCCCATGCAGTAATGTGTCTGTGTCGGGCTAGGTTGCAGTGGCCCGTCAAAATTTGAATGACGTGTCTTATACCCATACTAAAACAAGTTACTCCTTGAACGAGTGTCGCTAAGCTTGGGGTTATCTGGACGCAATTTGCCCCACTTGTGACATCTTATTCCACCTTGTACTTGTTCTAGAATAACTTACGTCACATCACATCCCAGCGGTCTCAAACATGGCGCAAGGCGGTTACATGGACTTATTTTTCGCGCCGTATTCACATCAGCTGTCCGTTGTTATGCACAAATTCCGCCTTGGTCAATTTATCGGATATATACATGAGGACGCTCCGCTTAAAGTTGCAGTAGTGCCAGTTGTTCCGACTGCGAGCCGGAACTTTTACTCAACCTTATCGTGCCAGGGTAACTTGCTCTAGAGTATTGCTGTGTGTCCGTAAACGAGGGGCAAGGCGGACGTAATTATCACTCAGATGCCGTTACATTGAGATGGGACATCTTTTTTGTGCCGTATTTGCATCAGGCGTTCATTATCATGCACGGATCGACAAATTCCGCCTTGCGCTAGTTAAAGTGAGGCAAGTTGGACTAGAGCAAATTGTTCTAGGGTATCGATGTCAGTGTGAGAAAGGGACTATAATGTCCCCACTCAAAGGTGACCACTGCTTACTTAAGGTTTTCCAGGCTCGTTTTACGTAAAGGTCAAAATACGGATCTTAGGTTTCCCTCTAAGAATGCAATGCAACACTGGGGGAGTTAATTGTCCTCCTTGGTGGACCTCAAGGCGACTTCTTATTTATTTTCACACGATCCTCCGCCTTTTCCTCGTAAGTCGCAATTATAATCTTCCGAATACATTTTTCATTAACACATTTGATATAATACGGTAAACACGTGATGTAATTTTCACGCATGCAAATCCCACAGCCCTGACAAGCACACGCTCAAGTCCCAATGGTTCTGCAGACGCTGGTACATGTACAACTGAGTGCAAAACGCGGATTTACTTCGCATCGCTTTCGTCAGACAATTTCGCACATTTAATTTGTAAAGCGATCCTGTTCCTCGCAAAATTGCACTACCGGTAGTCCTTCACTGAAAACCTCTGTTGACGTCGCCATGAGGTAGACTGAGAGATTTAAAGACTGGTCACGAAAAAGGAAGACAAACGCGTCGGGGAATTGCGAAAGCGCAAGTTACGAGAAATAAGGAAGTCAATTCATACAATCAAAATATTTACTTCTCATGACTTTTGCTGTGAGTACTAATCTAACAAATATCCTCATAATGGTTGCTGATTACTAACTCTCCGGTTCTTACTACAAGTAAATAAGCTGATACTGAAACGACAGTTCGTTAATGAGACTTTTTTCTTATCTGACTGCAGGGTCCCTTGGGGCTCGGGAATGTCTGCGCTCAAAATTCCTTTGTGTCGCAGGTTATTCCCCTCTCACAGATGTATATTCCCCATCCGCACCATTTTGACGTTTCTCAGACATAAATTTTCGCATGGGTCTGTTCCAAAAACTGACTAAGCTAAGACAAATCTTAACTTTTAGTAAATTTTATCATAAAAACTTAAATTTGTCTAAAGATCGTTTCAAGAAAGAGGTATTAAGTTTGAGTTAGGTTTGTGATAAAAGTTTTGTCTTGATTTTGTGGCAGTTTCAAAGTTTGGAAGTTAAGACAAATCTTAGACTTAAGTCAAAAATGAACTTGAATCAGTTTCTTTTCTGCTCCTACACTCCTGTCCGCTAAAGTTACAATTATTCTTTACCCTCGTCCGCCGTTCCCATCTTTTGGGATAGTTAACATTACCTTATATAAATCCCCGACCTCAAATAGATTCAAAACGTATTCCCGCCATTTTTCTGTTATTCATTTTTAACAAAATCGTTTCTCTATTACTGCCCTTAAGCTATAAAATGAAATCAGAAACAAATCAAATAGTCATGAACAGAAAATATATTTTAGCGATACAGTGCAATACATGTATACATGTAGCATTCCCATTCTCGTGAGGACTGATCTCGTGAACACCAATACTGATATAAGTTTTTCAACGAAACTTGATAATCTAGATAACATTCACAGTTTTGTTGTGAAAATAAATTTGCGTGTAATTTTGCGATATTCAAATAATTGAGAAATAGAACCTGTAACCGTTAGAGGTTAACACTGACAAAGATAGTTCAGCAGCTCAAGCGACGAAATTGNCCCGCCATTTTTCTGTTATTCATTTTTAACGAAATCGTTTCTCTATTACTGCCCTTAAGCTATAAAATAAAATCAGAAACAAATCAAATAGTCATGAACAGAAAATATATTTTAGCGATACAGTGCAATATACATGTAGCATTCCCATTCTCGTGAGGACTGATCTCGTGAACACCAATACTGATATAAGTTTTTCAACGAAACTTGATAATCTAGATAACATTCATAGTTTTGTTGTGAAAATAAATTTGCGTGTAATTTTGCGATATTCAAATAATTAATTGAGAAATAGAACCTGTAACCGTTAGAGGTTAACACTGACAAAGATAGTTCAGCAGCTCAAGCGACGAAATTGTCCGTGAGAACGGAACTACATGTAGCACTGGAGTGAAGGGACAGGGTTGGTATGCAGTCGTGAACAATGACTTGCGTCTGGTATGGGAGAGGAGAATATGTGTCCGTGAGAGCGGAATGCATAACGTGCCTGAGCCTGAAAGGAGTCTTGCGTGCGGGTAGGTCACTGCATGGCAAGAACCCTGGAGTAGGTTACAATTCTTGAACATGCGTGAGTTCGAATTTTACCCTTTTACAGCATTCGTTCTAGGAAATGTACTCACCTTTCTTAACAGACACGGTGAAATTGGCGTGGGCAAAAATGACATTTCCTTGGCGAACGTCACGTCTTCTTCGTTTTAACGAGCAGGTGCTCTAAAATATGTTTAGAGCACTTTAATCCAGTTTCACAACGATGGTGATCATACTGCTTTTAATGTAAAGGATAAAGTCCCAACAGTATATGTGAGCAAGCAGTTTGACCTCCTGCTCCTTCACTTTGCAACAGAGCTGTTAGATTTCTGTTTCAACGCAGATTAACTTGTTTATTAAAAACATTCGATGGATTTGTATTTATTAGGTTATTTGCCTTTTCAAGATTTTTATAGTTTTTGCAGCTGGTATGCTCGTTGTTACACAAAGTTGTTTTACCGTATGTGCCGGGCAAGTTATTCAAAATTCTGTCGTGTCTACTACTTGTCTGCCCATCATACGTCTTTGCTTTATGATCATACATGTACAAGTCAGTAACTACATGTATGTTTAAAGAAATTCTGCTTGTTGGTGAACCAACAAGAAAAAGTAAGGAACCAATGGTTTGCTTCATTATGTGTTTATCAATCAAAACTTGTAAAATCATACGACGAACCATAGACTATAGTACATGTGTTGTCTATAATCTATGGACTAACTGATTTGTTTACCCGTGAATCTCTGCTGTATTCCGGTGTAGTAAACTAGAACCGAGTCTGTTTTCACTTCTTCACGACATTTGTTAACATTTGTTTTGAAGTTGCAGTGAGATTTTGTGAAATAAATGGAATGAAATTTTCAAAAAAATATATTCGAAGCTTTTATTTTTCTTTCAAGTGACATAAATTTCGTGATTTCTGTCCAAAAATAATAAACGATTTCAACCACTTCTCGATTTAAATTTGGTTTTATCGTGTTCTTTAATCAGCTCAGAAGTGATCTTAGGGCTCGGGAATAGCTGACATTTTGTTATTCCCAAAGGCCAAAGGCACACAACTCACGGAGTGACCTATGATCGATCTGGCAGGACAAGAGCACGCATTTTCATGAAGTGACCTATTAACGAATTTTTAATTCTTTCAAAGCCCTGAAATCACCACAAACTTTACTAGAGAACATACTGAGACCAATATTACAACGGTGCATGTACAGTAACGGACCTACATGTAAATCAAAACTTGCTTTTGAGAGATTTAAAGCCGTTTTAACATGCACAATGTAGCTGAAAAGAAGTTTATATCACCCCGTGTCTGGAATAATAGGAAAGTTAGCGGTGGAAGTAGCGATGGTGGTGGTGGTGGCGGTGGTGGGGTTAGAGTGGTATTGGTGAAACTGGAGGTAGAGAACAGAAGAATTTTTTTGTTAAAAGTCATCTATACATGGTATTTACGATGGTTATGGCCGTGGTGGTGATGGTGATGGCGGTGCTAGTGATTGTGGTCATGGTGGTAACAGTGGTGGTTTCAATGGCCTGCATGGCGTTGGTAGTCCCGAATGCAATATGGATGGATACAACATTCCAGTAATATTTATTGCTGAGACGGCGGTAATGGTGGATATCTTTACTTGGGAATAATTCTGTAACAGTAGCATTGCGCGATGAGTAGTTTTCTCCAAAACCGATTTGCACCGGTTGTTTGGCAATCCCGGACATTCGGAGCACGTGACGGATCACGCGCATACTTTTCAGCAAGGTGTGACCGCGTAGTAGGCCCGGATGCAGAGCGTGATTCGTGGAAATTGAATTTAAACCCCTGACCTTGTCCTGGAGTGTGAGCATACATGTATTCTGGGACACCGTTAAATAACATGACTTAAACTGACGAACGGATGGACCAGCTGACAGCGACATTCAACCAAAACCAAAAATATAGTCCGGTGGGTGAAAAAGGTACTTGCAATTAAGTTTTCCCTTAGTTTATTGGCCGACAACATTTCTCTCCCCCCAAACAAATAGTGAATTAACAAAATTTCATCGTAAACCTCCTAAGNATTGGTTTTGGTCAAGTTCTCATTTTTTCTCAAGTCGCCCAAACGCATGGGTAAAGCCAGTTTTCAACCGATGAGGCTGGTTTTGCGCTTTCATACACTAAAGATAAATTATAACTTCAGATTGACAAGCGTAAGCGCCGCCCCCGCCATGGTCGCTGTCAATCGGTGCGCCACTTACGCTGGTTAAGACGACTATGAGGAACCACGCAGCTAAAAATGCCGCACCAAAACGACGCAAACCAGAATCAATTAAACCCTGTCTTTGATATGGAGCAAAATTAATGACGGAAGCTTCATTGTAAATAAAACCGTCCATACCACTGGCTCGCAGTTCGTGTCACCTGCAGTCACACATATCGCCAATTCGACCTCTACCGTCAACGTCTCGGACAACGGGGGGGGCAAACATGACCATCTTCAATGTAGTTGAGTCCGTGGTAAGAGTGTTCCCATCTTTTTTACCTGTTTGCTGAATGGCGTTTTTAAGAGACGTTTCTCCGCCAGTCGTGCAGCTTAATAATGAGAAGAAAATGTTTTCAATCGATAATTGCATAGGCAATGAAATCAAAAACAAGCGTTTTATCAGTCACAAAATCCAACGTTGGCACCGGCAAACTTACATGTACTATCATAGTTGCCCATTGATGCAAACAAAACCGCAGAAACAGTGGGTATGAGATCACCAACAGAGTATCCAGTTCTTGTTGCCTACTGCAACATCAGGCAGTCACCCTGAGAACTCCTCGAATAGGAACGTAAGGTCATTTGGACTAGAGTCCAGTTGTTGGCTTTTGATATGCACTGAGATGTGAAATATCGGCCATTATGTTTTCTGGGTGTCTGAGCATAGATATATAGGCAGAATAGAGTACATTGTACTGTTGGTAAACACAGGCACGTTCAAACAACACCGGAAGGTTGCCAGTCTTGTTTCTTAGTTTCTTGGTGATTTTAATTTACGTCTTACCCTGTCTCAATCACCTGAATGCTGTTTGTTGTACCTGACTTGTACCAGGCATTAACGATTTTTGCAAGTCCAGCATAGGTCCCTGGGGCTACAAGATCGAATAAATTAATAGATATCATGACTACGTTTTTGAAAATTTTCGACTTACGAATGCAACTCAACAGTTAAGAGTATAGTTGTGTACATGCATCAAAACTAGGTTCCACTGTAGCTGTTCAGTGACCTGAATGAAACCGAAAATGTTGCCGTTCTGTTTTCCGGGACGCGTTCTGCTGACGCAAGACAGCAGAAGTTAACATGACCACGTGCTTCGCTTGTATACCCCGGCGATATCCAAACAAACACTTATGCGTGATCTTGTATTTCCTTCAATAACTTGCGTGTACGGAACGCAGCCCAGAATGTTGAGATTTTGTTCAAAACTGAAAGGAAACCACCCCATTAAATCCTAATAGGCCTATATTCGTGTTCAAGTCATTACAGTCACAAAACAAAGGTCTTGTGGCTATTTTTTACTTCGTGTTTTAGATCTTTACAACTCTTCAGAATTGAAAAGATCAGATTGATAAAAATAGCACCCGGTACGCCCGGTCGAGTACATATTGCGAACGTGAAGTAATCTTTATAATGGAAACACTGTAAATAACGGATACTCCACCATAGAACGCATTTACACTTGAAGGAGAGTTCCATACCGGTCCCGCCAACAAATATGCAAATTGGCAAGAGCAATTAATGTACAAATTATAAATCTTAATTTCTGCTAACACGACAGATTGAAATGAAAGAAGTACGAAATTACTCTCGCTATACTATATTCATATTAGCAAAACCTATATTTGCTATTTAGTGAAATGCAGCGGAACAAGCAGGGTCTTGACTTTGGCGGGCTAATGCAATGACGTTTGACCTAAAATGGCTCAAAAAGTATGTCGGTGACCCACATTTTTTCTATGTCATAGCAAAGTCGTTGAGCATCAAAATAGGATATTAAAATGTTAACATAGTCTGTAATTATTTGTGTAAATGCTAATTTGTTAAAATTCAACGTAGTCAAAATTAAATCCAACGAAACCGAACTAAAATCAGTGAACTGGCAAATATATTCAATACCACAATAAGATGAATGTGACATTGGGCAGCGAGATTGTTCCGTTTTCAACAAGACTTCAGTCATTAGTTTAATTATGCCTGGGTTGTCAGTGACCCATTTCAATTTCACATTGCTAGAGTTGTCTCGCTTCCGGCTGCTGTAACGAAAAAACTGAATTCCGTGACATGTAGTTATATTGTATATTTGTAGTAAACCGGACAACAAAATATGAAAATTGCATATCAACAGAAACTTAAAACTATGTCGCATTTCCTTAGAAACCGTCATCATTAACCGCATTTAATGAACTAAGGTGTAGTCAATGAGTCCATGTCTTAGCTCAACATGTATGCCTTTAATTAAATTACAGTTTCGTTTATAACTGGCCATAACTTCAAGAGCTAGGCAAAATAATGGACCGACAATGAATCACCCTGTCTTACACCAAATTCTAAACGAAAATAATCTGTAGCAAAACCATTATAGACAACAAAAGCAGTTGGTTTATTGTAATTTTTTTCTACCCATCTTGTAAAACCTTCTCCAAAATTAAAAGCCTTCAAAGATTTTAAAAATAAAGCCCCATTTATATAGGCATTGCAAAAGTCCAAAAAGAGAATGTGTCCTTGACGACCAGTAATTACATGTATATCCTGAATGATACGAACTAAATTTTACCCATTAACAGCGGTTTGACCTGGGTGAACCAGTTTTTCCATAATATTATTTATGAAAGATCAGGAATCTTCATCACCATTGCGTGCTGTTTGACGAAATTTTCTTTTGAAACCAAAATGCTGTAAACTTGCGGCTATGTAAAATTGTTAAATGTTTCATCAAATTAGGTGGTGACAATTTCTGAGGCTGACATACACAAATTAGTAGGACGCTTCCGGAAATTGGCTAGTTCCGTTCAATTCATGATAAAACTGCTTCAGTAAGAAATGAGGACGCTGGACTGACGAACGGACAGACTCACGGTAGAACAGACAGAGATAGCCACAAGACGCATTTGTATGCAGGAGCATAAGATTGAAGTCCAGTTGCATAAAAGTTATACGCCGTATAGCAACAACGACGTCGCATTATCACGCGTCACGTTGCTATTGTTGAACAAAGCACCTGACGTCAAAGCAACAATCACACTTATCCAGAGGATAATTTTAAAGTTTTATGCAACCCAGCCGTGATAATGTTAACACAATTTCTAGGGCACCAACTGCATACATCGCTTCGAGTTGTTGTTTTTTATCAACGTCCACAAAAGTAGCTGATACACACTGAAGAACCTCAAAACAAGTCAGACTAAACTAGATCACTTAAAGCGGCTATACACCCACCATCCATTGTAAAATATACTTTTGATTTTCACCACTTCCCGTTATGAAATCGTTTCTGTAGTCAATTTGGACATGATTTCATATCTTCGAAAGAACACTGATATTGCGCGAGGGCTTGTTAAGTTCGCTTGTTGCCAAGTCATTTTATGCATCCTGCACTGTCCATATCTCTTTTCATCTTATTAAGAAACACATGAAGACAATTTCAATGTGCGCAAATGGTCTTAATCAAATGTTTGCCTCGTGGGCAGAATTCTTGGTGTATAGTTTTACACACTTACTATCGTCAAAAGTTACACGCAACTTCACTGCTGTCCCAGCTGCAACCGGGTTGGTGGTCGAGTAAACGATAGTGCCGGCATCATCAATGATCTGCAATGTCAGCGCTGGCATGGTTTGTGTCGCTGTGACATCGCCGAAAGCTCCCCTGAAGATGAGCACGGTGAAGTTCAGTTATCCCGGAGCATGAACCACCACAAAAAACGTGTGACAATTTGCTGATAAGTTAAAGGCAAGAAAGGTGTGTGTGTGTGTG
>NMRA01000885.1:83907-97841 GCA_002633005.1 Phoronis australis
GTGCGTGTGGGTGTGCGTGTGCATGTGCAGGTGTGTATGTAAGAAGCGTCAAAGGGTTTTGAAACGAGTATCTTTCTGCGCGAAGACATATGCTTAATTTACGCGTACTTTTGCTTAATCTAAAGGCATTTTGCTTAATTTGCACGTGGTTTTGCTTAGTCTATGCTTACTTTTAATACGCTCTATTTTTCTTATTCTACGCGAACTTTTAGTTCTTAAACGATCATGGTTCAGGTCTTAATCAATTAATTTGAGAGCAACGCCGCCGCTTTTAAACGATCATCGTTCTGCTCTTATTCAACTACATGTACATGTACATGAAATTTGGGAGCACCGGCGTGATTGGACTATATGAACTGATGTACGTGTTGATTAAAACTTTGCGTCGTACAAGCGTCGATTAAGCGAAAGTGCACTTACATTAAGCAAAATTACACGTAGCTTAAGCAAATGTACAAGTAGATTAAGCAAAAGTACACGTAGACTAAACAAAAGTACGCTTAGATGAAGCACATAAATGTATTTGTTAAAGAACCCTTATGCGCTTCATAGCCGCCAGATGAGAACGAGTGCATAGCTTCTTTCTTTTTTCGCCAGGGGAACGCAGGCACCACTCCCGAGTGAAATGCACTCGTATTAAAGAGTGCACAATTTTGTTCTTTTACAGCCAGCTGGATACTGGCACTTGCGAGTAAAATGCACTTGTGTATCATGCATTATAGAAGAGCCTGGCTTCGAGGCTACACTCGCTGGTTCCCTGCTTGCCACCAGGTGGTCAGTAACCAGCACGCAGGTATCACTTAAATTTTCTCGGGAATTTTTTTTACACCGGCGTTTCTGATTGGCTAGTCGAATTCTCAACAGGCAACGCTTTACGCAAACAAACTGGCATCACATATACCCCATAGTCTACGCTGGCATGACAGATGGACTGAATTGTAAATGAGGTCTGTTGTACAGACTTTATGTTCAGGAAATATGCGAATTCTAGAAATTGTAGTTGCGCCTTTTCGGAATGCATCTTTCTACTGTCGATGACTTTTCTTTACGATAGTGTCCTGTATTCATACAGTATGAATAACACACCGGTTAAATCGGCCAGATGTGTGCTTGTTGTACATGTACAGTATGAGCTTCAAGCACGCAGCTATTAAACACCACTAGTGCCGAAACGAAATAGTTGCTGGGACGCCACTTGCATGACAAGGCTAAAAATCGTTCACAGTCCGCCATTTTTTCACGGTGTTGTAAAGCTAACCAATGACTGATGAGGTTACATCAACGAATGCTAATGCGCGTGCCACTGCGTGATACCTGCGTGCTGGCTAGGCACGTAGGGGACCAGCGAGCGAGGCTACATTCATTTGACGGAAATGCACTCCAACATGCCTGCGTCCGGGACACAAGTGTAAAATAGTGCAATATAAACGTTCGCATTAACCAAAACTGAGCGGACACAACTTTCCGATCCATGCATGCAGACGATCGGAGCATTCCGAAGTGCATGAACTTGTGCCTGAGTCCGCCTGGCGGCAAAGGGACAAACCTATGCAATCCTGTGAACGAGTGCATTACACATGTTCCCCAAAGAAAACGTCCGCGTTTCATGCATGTGTTCTGGTGCGGGTATGAGTACGCAAGCGCGTGTAGCCTAACTGTCCGTTTCTGCAATTGTTTGAATGTATTCATGTAGGTAGGTAGGTGTAGGTAGGTTTGTAAGAATATGGATATACACATGTGTATTAATGTCAACAGGCCAAAGGGTCCCTTCACAATCACAGAAACAGACAATGCAAAGTGTAGTAGAGTACGCACGGTTTGTCACTCTGCAACATACTCTGGTCTACTTTCAACCGTAGCTCATTAGTCAGTAGTCCAAGGCGCATCAAACTAACGCTATCTGCACATTTGAAAAGTAACACTCGACTGGCAAACTTTGTTACATTGGACACTCTAACAGAAAATGGAACGTTATTCTCGATAGCATTCACTTAGCATATGATACGCTTGCTTCGACCTTCAAAGATTCCCGTTTCAATCCTTAACATATGGTTTGAACCATGAAGTTTGGCTAACTGTCTTCTAAGCACCGATCTGTGAATTGCTGAGACGAACATCTCCAAGACTGGGTGTCTCAAAACGTTCGTGAAGACTAACTTGTGGGTAGATAACATTTCTGCTAGCCTGTATTGATTGTCAACATCAGCACAACACTGCTTGGAAATAGTACAAAATAACACTTACTAGTTGGTTGGAAACCTCTTGAATTGAACGAAAATCAGAACAAATCAGTCGTGCTCTGGATGATCGTGTCGGAGCACCTGTTTACACAGTCGACAGATGTGCACGTCGTAGACGACAGTCAGAGTGTCACTCAGGCACTGTGACCTGAGTGATCCTACAGAACAGTTTTCTTTTCTCCTAGCTAAGTCACGACAGGTCACAAACTATCGTGTCACCACTCTATCTGTTCTGATATGTCGTATTCGACAATCGAATTTGACAGTCGTACACAACCGTGGACAGTGTTCGCAGACTGCGGTCGTGACTGACGAATTTTCAACAATTATGTGTAAGTGATGGGTCAAAGTCAGTAATTCACGTTTTAAATAACAAGCATCATTCTAAATGTCACTTTTCATAAAAATAAATCAAATTACTAACGTCGCATTAACGTTGCTGACTGAGCTACCAGTCAGAGTCGGTTCTCCGTTCGCATCATAAGAACATGTGTAGGTGTGCTTTGTGTCGGGGGATCCAGTGTTTGTACCATCAGATAAGACGGTAGCAAAAATTGTGATTTCCGCATCGCCAGCTCCAGATGGTTTCTGAAATTATAACGTGATTCTCTAGTTACAAGATTCACTTTTAACTGCAGTGTATTGGTGTAAGGCAACATTTATGGATTTATATAATGTACACAGTTATGCCTCATGCTGAGGCAAGGTCATATGAGCCTAATTAGTATGATAATCTGATGAGTGTGGTACGTAACTAACCGTTAATGGCCGAGCAATAGCCTGCCGACTATGTTCTCATCGAGAACAGGGGTACCTCTTAACTGGTGTAGGAAGTACTTAATGGAGGAAAGTCTCGTAAATGTTTTATTTAAGATTGAGTGTCAAAACCTTTAATAATTACGTGTTAACACCGGAAAAATGAGTGGCGGAAACCTATCCACTAAACAATTTGAGTGAGGGGCGCTCGCCCCTCCTAGCCCCCTCCCTACCCTACCCCGCTTCCTATGTATATGCCTTCTACGCAGAATACCTCCTGGAATAAATATTTTGCTGAAGAAAAATGACAACAAAACTTGATAATCCTAAGAAATCCGGGAGAAATAGGTAGGGCAAATTGAAGTCGCAGGGGTAAGAGTTCGCATGACATCAATATTTCAAAACCCTCCAATGTGTACTAATTACTTGAATGAGCATCTTTGTCCAATTTCTTTTAGCCTTCCCTTATCTTTTATCTAATGTCCAATTCTTTGAGGTACTTGCACAACCTACATGTGCGTTACGTTTAAGCAAAATTCGTCATGTCGCTAGGTCAAAAATGGTTAGCTAAGTAATTTCTTTTCGAAACCTATTATTGCCCTTGGAGTTTTGCCACAGTACTTTGTTTACCCCAAAAATCCTGCCACACACCTTGCTGTCAAATTTCAGCAAATTTCGTTTACTCAATTCGCCAACAATTGACGGTAGGGAGACTACTGTAGAAAACTAAAGCCTACTCATAATGTGTGCTGCAGAAGCGGACTCCGCCCTAAAATTGACAGACACAGGTGTCGGCCCATTCCCCCTGTGAAAGTACGTCGCATTTCATCATGATCTGTCCCGTACTGGTTTTTCGAGAAAATAGACGCAAAAGTAAAGAACACGAGGGGGCCAGAAGACACTGGACGGAAGGACAAACGGGCGTGTATCCAACAAAAAAACATGAACTTATATGTAATACAACGTCTTACGCTCACGTCTGTTATTTGCAAATTCTGTTGCTTGTTTAATTCTGTTTAATCCATATTTCTTGTTTCTAAAGTTGCTTTTTAAATAAATTCCCACTATAAAACTACAGAGGGTCTGGAGTCAAGTGTCTTAAACAAGGTGGTTGTGTTGGTCACTNAGTAGGGCAAATTGAAGTCGCAGGGGTAAGAGTTCGCATGACATCAATATTTCAAAACTCTCCAATGTGTACTAATTACTTGAATGAGCATCTTTGTCCAATTTCTTTTAGCCTTCCCTTATCTTTTATCTAATGTCCAATTCTTTGAGATACTTGCACAACCTACATGTGCGTTACGTTTAAGCAAAATTCGTCGTGTCGCTAGCCAGGTCAAAAAGGGTTAGCTAAGTAATTTCTTTTCGAAAACTATTATTGCCCTTGGAGTTTTGCCACAGTACTTTGCTTACCCCGAAAATCCTGTCACACACCTTGCTGTCAAATTTGAGCAAATTTCGTTTACTCAATTCGCCAACAATTGACGGTAGGGAGACTACTGTAGAAAACTAAAGCCTACTCATAATGTGTGCTGTAGTAGCGGACTCCGCCCTAAAATTGACAGATACAGGTGTCGGCCCATTCCACCTGTGAAAGTACGTCGCATTTCATCATGATCTGTCCCGTACTGGTTTTTCGAGAAAATAGACGCAAAAGTAAAGAACACGAGGTGGCCAGAAGACACTGGACGGAAGGAAAAACGGGCGTGTATCCAACAAAAACATGACCTTACAGAACGTTTTACGCTCACGTCTGTTATTTGCAAATTCTGTTGCTTGTTTAATTCTGTTTAATCCATATTTCTTGTTTCTAAAGTTGCTCTTTAAATAAATTCCCACTATAAAACTACAGAGGGTCTGGAGTCAAGTGTCTTAAACAAGGTGGTTGTGTTGGTCACTCGCGCACGTACAACCTGTCCGAGTTGGTCCCGCAGATGTTCGATAGGGTTCTAGGCTGCATGCGGGCCATTCCATTTGCTGTACATTTGAAAGCTGCAAACTGGGCATCCCAAACCCATTTTGCATAATTGCAAGTCATACTGAGCTCGCTAACATCATGAGTTCCAGTGTTTCACAAATTTACATGTAGTGTTCCCCCGGTGTTTATCACCATCATATAACAGGTGGTGAAAATCAGGGAAATTTGCAACATTCACTTTGAGACCACGCCCTCTTTGGCAACAAAGTTACGGAGCATATCAAAAAGTTGTTGACAAAATTTGAATGACCGAGTTTTCCACTGGTAACAACATGATTTAACTAATCCTAAAGTAACGAAAACACGGAAGAATGAACACAAATTTCCAAAAATTTTATAAGGTGTTTCAATACATGTACTTAAAACCGAAGTGATGAGCTAGAAACCTGACTCAAAGGTCTAGCCGTGTTCATAACTGAGTCGTGAGCCAATACTAGAAATTGAACAGAAACCGAAAAGTCCTGAAGTATTTTGCACGATAAAAGTAACTGGGGGTACTGAATGTGGTAGTGATCTTGATAACGGGGACTTCGGAAAATCTAATGAGAACAGTAATGTATTGGTACACTAACTGTCATGATACTGCAGTTTATAAACGGAACGGCTAGTGCTAACAGTGTACTCACCGTCACTCCGCAGTTGGCATACCTAAAAGACAATGTACCAGTGCCGCCAGACATGGCTACCTTGCAATATCCGTCAGCGGCTTTGCCTTCCACATACATTAGTGTTTTTGTATTGTCAGCCCCTGCTATGGTAAGGGACGAACCATCTTTTTGACATATGTATGTCCCTTTAGAAAGAAACATAAATTTAAATGCAGTACAAAGTGATAAAAGTTTCAACATTAATTTCGGGGTACATTGGGTCAGTCCCCTTCATAAACGATAAGTAAATGGACATGTACTTGTCACGTAGTCATGTTCGTTCCCCTCTAATTCCCCGTGGGTATGTATTTCGCAAGCTATTCGTAACATGCGAGATCCATGCGTAAGGGCGTCTCATGGCTCGAGCCTGCGGGACGCTACCATTGTTTTCCGTTGTTGCGTCTTAACGTCGCACGGATATCGTACCTTGGGCGCCCATCAGCCGGTTACGATATATGCTTACCATTATCTTTATTATAAGAAAGAAAAATAAAATGAACAATAGATACGCCTATCTACCGATATGCATGTGACAAGCTTGCTCCCTAGTTCCCGTGGATCCTGGCATTGTCCAATTACACGGATTACTATCAAGCGACCTCATCAACAGCCCCCCCCCCCCTTCTTCCTTTTTTATTGCTTCAAAATGTAGCTGACGCCAGTAGTGATAGAAATAAATGACATCGTTTTTGTTAGACGAGAAGCGCAGAGCATTGTTGAGAAAAATCGCCACATGGTGAACAGTATAGATTACAATTTCTGGAAATTCAAAAATACGTCTAACTGAGATTACAACGTTTAATATCAAAGGACGTAGCCTGGTGTCTTGGGAGTCATAAGTAGGGTACAGGTGGGGGCCGCTCACTCAAAGTGTCATCAACTAACATTGCAAACAAGAACTTCGCCCAGTATTCAAATACATTCAAGTTTGTGGTCAGTGTGTGCGGGACTGGTTAGCAATCAATGGATATGTCGTAATAACCTCAGCGGCAGCTTGGCGGATTACCTCGAACAGGAAAACTGTATTTCTTGTCGCTCCGTATCAAATAATTACGCAGGAGCCCAAGGTGTCGTTAAACAATTTATGGAGCGAATCACTCGAGCGCAGTGTGACGTAAACGAAAAGCCAGGCCCGTAGGAAGGCAAAAATTATTGGCGGTGGGGACAAAAACCATTTCGATTTCGCCAAACTATCCACCCCCACCGCCCCCGTGCTCCCGTTGCCATCCTATTTGTACCGAATCTCCTATGTCCGCCCTAGGTGGGGGGCAATCCCGGGAATGCAACCATTTGAGTAACCGGAGAGTAAGAATTGGCCTAGGACCAGTGCACCGAAGGGTAGCAAGGACTGCCTCAAGTAACTGTAGATGAGATCTAACAGTGTGAAAATACGAAATTCTCGATGAACTAAAGCTAGTCGCTGATCATCTCAGTTAGATTCACTTGAGACAGGCAGCTTAGCTCGTACATATCCGTCTGCGCTGGCTCTATGGTCGAGATTCGTTTCGTTATGATCCAGTTTCGGGAAAGGTTTATTTCATTTTGGTCATTCTTTGAATGTGTTTTTTGAAAAAGTGAGATCCGAGGTCCCTGGTATAGTGCCTCTGGGGTTGTTTCAAAGCCCTCGTTGAAACACAACCAACATTCATTAATATCATTGAGACTTACGTGGGGATCTGATGATAGATCGAATTTTCCCAATGTCAGCCTGCAGCTAAGTTCACTGAAGCATAGTCATTTCTTAAAAGATACACTTCTAATTGGCAAAAAATCATCTACAATCAGTCGATTTTTGAAGATACATAAACATGTAAATCAGCAATCAACAATCGATTCCATGAGCAATGTGTTTACTTTGATTTAATGACCCATTTTCGTATTTGAATTGTGACTATATTTTTGGAAATTGTTCGAAATCCATCAATGTCTCAGCGTTATTCTAGATAGGCAATAATCGTCTAAGTGTACAGGTTCCTAGGTGTACTTTACTATTTGGGGATGGGGTTATAGTTTCTCCAATATTTGCTGCCACTAAATTCACTAAAATAACATAAATTCCTACAAGATTAAGTTAATCAGAAACCAACGAATGTGTTTATCAAAACGGAAATTCATAAGCAAATACCGTATGCATGCTTGCAGACTTTTGACGGGTAACCGGGGAATATGGGAGATGGGGAATTCGTATTAAGCTGTATTTTGCTCATTTCAAACCTACCTATAACATGAACTTCACTAACAAAGAACGCTGAAATGTTTGTTTATAATTGCGAAAATTCTTTGAGTACCCCCGTTCGACATGTACAGGGCGTTCACGAATAGTAGCCTCGACAGCAGTGTTTTTCCACATATGGGAATTCCTTACAAACAACTCATAGTAACCATCTTCAAAAGAGACACTAATCTTGTGATACTATGAGAAACAGAAACACTATTTTATAACTAACCATCGGAAATAGCCATTTTGCTTAATTCACATATAGTGAACTTCACGTTCTTCGATGGCGGTCAATGCTATTGCATTTTTTACATTTTTGGTTGTTTGCGTCGAATGTCTTTATACTGCTGAGCTGCGTACAGATGTTTTGTGGTTTTTGATGAATTTGGAATCTCAAGTTCCCTCTTCATTACTTGGCAGTGTTGGATTTACACGTATAGAGGCGCAAAGGGACATTGTCCACGAACTGCTCCATGGAGAAGGGGTCCCGTCTGAAATGGGACACTATAAGATAAAAGTCTAAACATCATTAAGCTTGGAAAAGTGTGACAGTTCATACCACTGTTGAGTGGTCACAAGACGGTGCAGGAAGTGACCTTGTTTAACATGAAAGCCGATTGCACGATTTCACAAAGAATGGAAAATAGAGGTAACCGATTCCTCTCTCCGTGAGCGACCCCTTGCGAAGTTGCCAATAAAGACACAAAAACTGTGGCCACTTGAATGTCATCAATGGCTTCTTTTAAGGGCGAGGACCCTAAATATGAAAATATCTATATTTTCGAAATCAGGAAATGTGCTGCAATTGATGTTATCTGTCAGGTGATAAATTGTTCTCAAGTGATATACGATTTCGAGAAAAAAATAACGCGACAGATGTGTCCGTTATCCCTTGCCAAACAGGGGCCTCTGGAAATAAAATAGTTTTGCATTCGCAAAATTCGGTTTTATTGAATTAAAAAATCGAGTAAATCAATACGCTCCGCAAAAGCTTCGCTTCACAAATTTTCTCGATTTTTCGAAATATATGTATGAGTGATTACGTGCACGTTTCCACGTGCATTTAGACGACCTGTGCTGCGAAAGCGGAGACCTCAACAACAATGTCCTGGACACGGTCCTCAAAAGGTACACCAGGCACTGCTGATACAGAGTTGTTATAGACCGGGATCCCAGAGCTTTTTTGGGTACGAAAATTTAACCAATTTTCTTTGGTGCCGGCACAGCGGTCTATGGGTATCCTGATGCTTGGAAATGGCCATCTGGCAGGTTCGCTCTGGTGGGTGTGGTCAGGGGAGCCAAGAGAATGACACTAAAAAATTGAGCTAGATCAAGTTTTCTGGTAACCACTTCAAACTGCCTCGGATACCTACTAAGTAATCCACTGTATCAAAATTGGTCATTGCCAGACAATTTCAGGGGTGGGGAGTATTAGCCAGTCGGTTATAAACAAGGTGAAAAAATTGAGCTAGATCAATCCAAGAGGTAACCGCGTAAAACCAGTTGCAAAATATTCACCGTGAGCCCAGATATCACGAATGAACACTGCCAGACAAATATAGTGGTGGGTTAGCCCCGCCAGACACGACCAAATACTCGAGTTGAGCTAGATCAACCCTCCAGGTAGCATCACTGTAAATTGCACAACTGTTAGATGCCAGACAATTTCAGTGGTGGGGTGCCCCTGCTAGACGTTTATCAAAAAGGATGAAAAATTGAGCTAGATCAACCCGAGAGGTAACCGCTTATAACCAGTTCCAAAATAGTCACCGTAAGCCCAGGTACCACGAATAAACACTGCCAGACAAATATAGTGGTGGGTTAGCCCCGCCAGACACGTCCAAATACCTGTGAGTTGAGCTAGATCAACCCACGAGGTAACCGTTTGAAACCAACTGCACGATGCTCAGCATCAGTGCACATCGTGTAACAGTTAGATGCCAGACAATTTCAGTGGTGGGGTGTCCCTGCCAGACGACTAAAGAAGGGATAAAATTTCAGGTAAAACAACCCAAGAGGTAACCGCATGCAACTAGTTGCAAAATATTCTACGTAAGCCCATGTAACATGAATAAACACAGCGAGACAAGTCTAGTTGTGGATTAGTCCCGCCACACACGATCAAATATCTGAGTTCAACAGATTTACCCGCCAGGTAACCGTTTGAAACCATTTGCATAATGTTGAGCAACATTCTGCATGCAACAAAAGGTACTTTACAGACATTTTAGCGGTGGGGCAGTAGCATGCAGAGGTTAGGTCGATGAGGGGCAACTTTTTATTTGACCTCCCTATCTCTCTACTCAAATGCATATATCCTATTCAAGTCCGTAGCCAGCATTGAGCGGGGGGTGGTTCGAATTTCAAAAACGGTGGACCTTTGGTATTTTGCAAACGTCGACACTGTAAAAACTTCGGTAAGGCGTTTGAATGAGCTTAATTAGGGTGAAGAGAACATTCTCACATAATCTCCTGTCAAAGTTTCACATCAGCCATTCTTAAATGAATGTTTACACCTCATTGCATACTCAAACGGTAATATGAAGTCTAGTTGGCGAATGACTTCACAAAATTGTTCATCTGGTTGTATTTTAGCGTGTTACTCAAGTTGCTTACATCGCTGAAATGGGAATGTCCTACTATTTTGAAGGTTCACTAGTTCGACGATTCACCAATCCGAAGATTCACCGCCCCAAAAATATCTAAACTTTCAAACTCAGATGTGACTTTTAAACTTTTACAGGCAAAAATAAACGATATTTCGGTTATTAGCTGCACCTACTTGTATACGGAAAACAACATCCGAGCCCTAAAACACTCTGTTTGGATTCCATGTAGACAGTGACCACCGTCTCCAGCTGGCCAGAACAACTAGAAACCGTAGTCAGATTTCATGTGCATGCGAAATTACCCGCATGTCTTAAAAAGAGTACGCACTTGCATTTTAAAATAACACGAAGTAGGAATACTGTTGGATTATCAACCATGACACAATTCATCAACTCCATGTCAAGACCGTATGGCAGCGCGACGCACACGGTCAGGTCAAAACTAAATGAAGTTACTAGCCCACCCTGCCATAGCCACTTCTCACGAAATCAGGGAGTCCTATTTAGTCTTCTTAAATTTGAAACCGTCATTGGTCGCCGTAGCCGTGCCCCAGATGTTGCCTCTGCTTGAAAATGAGTCGTGATCACAGAATCAGTGTAGTGAACTGTCGGAGTTATGGGCCCAGTCTCGAATTTTTTTACTCGAAATGGAATTCGAAATTATGTTTGGCATTTTTTACTCTACTTTAGTGCGAACTCAAGATAAGTGTCTATTACTGTATATGCTCGAGAACATAATGACTTACGTGGATGATTTATTAGTCCTAGTTTGCAATTGACAAATCCATCATTAAAGCTAAAAGTTCGAGTTTGAACTCGAAATTTCATGTTTTTACTCGAGGTTGTAGCACGAATATAAGGGTTTTTAGGTGCAAACTTGGACTAGAAAGTCATATGCGTAAACTATAATTATTCGAGCACAGTCTCATAACCACTTATCTTGAGTTACCCCAAACGGAGCAGAGATATTGCCAAAAATAATTTCAAGTTTGTTTCGAGCACAACGATTGGAGACCGAGCCGTGGTTTTGGAATAGTGGAAATTCAAAGAAGTGAATTTTAGAAGATCACGAAGCTTCGGAGTAATGGGCGTTTGGAGTACTGGACCTTCGGAGTATTGAACCTTCGTCATAGTGAAATGGAACCTTGGAAATCTTTTCCATCAAGTTTGTAGCTCGTGCGAAGTCTGCAGGGTTGTGCACAATTGCCATCGATTGATTACAGAAGATTTTCATTGACCAAAGTTGAGGTCTACACCTACTTTTCCATCATAACACGAAAATGCTCAACGGTGTACTCTGACTCCAGAAAACACGGTAGTTGAGTGTCTGTTTTTTTTAAAACGACGGAGGACTGCCTATAATGAACTTACCGTCAGCGTGTACTGAATTTAAAAGAAAACCGTTCAGGCATTCATGTCAATCCACCAATCCACAATCAAAGCGGACACTGGATGAACAACATATTTGGATTTTTGACGATCACTTTCAATTCAAAATTTGAAAATGCTTACACCACTACAGTACTATGATTGCAATTAAAACCAAAATAGCAGAATACCAAATCTCAATTTTCTGCTGTTTTGTTTCTTGGCCGAGTTTTAGACATTCAAATCGCACTACTTTTGGGAGCTCTCTCAATGCTATATACAAAACATGCATGTTACTTACTAAGGTTGTAGGGCTAGACTTTTATGCTTAAATTCACATCTGGACTCACCTGTTACCCTTTGGTGTAGCCACCACGCGCATGGTTTATGAATTACATAAAGCCTCCTCTTATCATATGCGCGATCCAGTCATCTACAAACAGCGGCACTCGGGCGAAGTTTGCCGAGTACGGCCCGATGACATGTGAAGCGCTTTGAATCAGAGGCAAATTCAAAATTATTACTAACTTAATTATCATTGTAGTTAGTAGTATAAGAATCAAAAAATCTATTACTGGACTTACGGTACGTGGAGATGGCTACAGTACGTTGCGTCCTCCTCTCGAGGACTTCATCAGGTCACTGAGTTGTCACGTGACTTGTCATGTGATCTGTCGTACAGTTTCCGCGGGATTCTCTTCAGCGCCCTATCCCATGTCCTAGGTAAGTGAACCCCCCCCCCGTCTGTTGAGGCTAGGATTCTCAATTCTTTCGTAGATAGCTTCTTTGACCCCTCTCCGAAACCAATTTTCTTCTCTATCCACGATCTTCACATCTTCCATGGCGAAAGAGTGGTCTGTGGAAGCCATGTGACTAAAAACTGCAGAATCATAGCAGTCCCCATAACTGGAACTCTGATGTTGGTTGAAACGACTTTCCAGGGCTTGGAGAACAGCATATCAAACATAAACAATACGGACTGTTCCAAAGAGAGGTCAACAACCGTTCTACTGATATTCTTTCTCGTACGTAGCACTGAGAGCGCACCGTTTTCCAGCACTTCACGTAATTTAAATTTGGGCCTGCGGATTTCAACTTTTGGTAAAACAATGTTCCCCATCTGGCGTAGTTTGGTCGGTTCTGGGCAAAGAATACATCTAGCAAAGTCGGGAAAATGTTGATATAGCCACTGACGTCATTGTTTTTGTCGCATCTCCTGAGTTCTCTCTGGGCTCGGTTTGGAGATTGCCCAAAACTGATCAGTTTTACCAAATTTGCCATTAATCACTGTGTAAAATGCAGGTAGTTGGCAGGGGCGGATCCAGGATTTTGAGTTGGGGGGGCAGGGAACAGTATTAGCCAGGATTTTGCCTGTCAGACATTCACACTGCTAGGTGGACTCTTATACAATTTTAGGCCCCTCTTTAAATCCGCCACTGGTTGGCGCGCATACATAACGCAGAAGACAGCAAAAGACGGCATTTTGATTATTATTCCTTTTAGAACTTGCATCAAATGACTCGTCCGAAAACAGAGGGACGCAGCTTAGACTGGTAAAATGGGACAACGACAAATCGAAATTCGTGCAACACAATGTGATATCCGTCTCTGACAGGTTTCTGGGTTTTGTTTTAAATAGTGAGATTTATGGCACTCTGACATAAATCCTATTATTTGGGCAAATACCATTATAGAGCCCTTCACGCTTCATATCCAACTGCTGGTTAGTTCCTACCAAGTCCG
The DNA here is from genome assembly GCA_002633005.1 of Phoronis australis. Taxonomy (NCBI): domain Eukaryota; kingdom Metazoa; phylum Phoronida; family Phoronidae; genus Phoronis; species Phoronis australis. The sequence continues at coordinate 97,467 of NMRA01000885.1, forward strand.
ATGGTTGCGCTGTTTGTTCTTTCTCTCCAGCTTCCTGTTGGCCCAGCCTCAAGCAACAGTACATTCACTCGTAAGTTTTCCTAATTAGACAAGTTTATACCTCTCCCGCCCTCCCTACCCGGGGTACCACAAAATTTCACGTCAACCGTTTTCTACCTTTACCACGCTCCATCCCTTTTGCCGAACAAAATCTGCTGTTGGTTATTGTTGTTTTTACAGCCACTGCTGGTACCTTCTTCAAGCCCGGAGCGTGTTACCGTCAGGCAAGAACCGACGTCATTGGCTAGCGACCAGACCTGTACTTGAGCGTCCATTACTGCAGCTTGCTTCTCTCCACCCCGGTCACAGCTCTCGGCACATACTGAGCCACAACAC
>NMRA01000886.1:0-16942 GCA_002633005.1 Phoronis australis
GCATCGGGTGCCCTAAACCAGCGCTCATGCACTCCGTCTTCTTCCCTGCTCTACAGGGGGCGCAAACAAAAATGAGCGCCAGTGACCCGAATTCGTCGATATTCCTGACAGACACAGACAAACAAATTAAGAACAAGGTAACTTTCTTTACTGCAGGCATTTTGCCTTAAAAGGATCCTGATTTGGTGATAACAGCCAAATCCCATTACCTGACTTGATGTTACATGATTGGATAAAAACTACAGCATAGACCTCATTGTATTATACAGTGGATTATATGGTTTGCCTTTTACTCCAGCTGTCGATAAGCTCGCCCAGGGTGTCTAATTGGGCTTGCCGATTCAGCAGACCTTCAAAGAAGTTTTCAAAGCAATTCCAAACTTCTGGGAGTTGAAGAGGGAATATAGAGTATCATTGCTGCAATCTTGCTGTTGTTGATATCTGTGATTCCTTTAAGGAGCTGACATTTTCTGATTGTGTTTCGGATTCCATCTGAGGCCTTGTCAAAATGAACTATGTTATAGTTTGTTTGGTTAGCATCACAAGTATGAGGTCATTTTAAAGTATCTCTTTCATTCTTTACTAATACTAATTTTTGACCACAAAACCTTGTCTTTTTAAAATGTTTGACAATCTCAAGTTCGTTTTATGCGTGGGACATTATAGTACCGGGACAGCTGTTTTTTTTTTTTTAATTCTTTTTTTATGCAGATCACATCGACATCACTTGACAGTTTGGGTTTCAGTTGTCTATCTGTAATCCTTGAAGAAGAATCCATATAAATTAATGAGTGAAAGTGTTAACTGCAACATAATTTATTACCGATTACTAATTCAAACGAAAATTTTTTAACAACTTGGTACGTGGCATATTCTTGGGAGTTTGTGATTATTATTTTGCAAAAACACAATTTGGCTTTATCAGGTTTTCAGCAATCTATATAAGTTTCCATACTTTTGTCTGTTGTTATCTTAGGGTACTGGTTATAGTGGTATTAAATTTTTAACTTCACTCATTAACAGATCAACAAGTATGCCTTCTCTGGAGGTGGCGCCACTGTCGAGGAACATCGTGAAAAGGGCGGTGACTGTTCCGTTGATATATCATACCAGTATCTCACCTTCTTCTTAGAGGATGACGAAAAGTTGGAACAAATCAGAAAGGTAAAGTATGACAATGTAGTTTTGTCACCTGCTGCCGTGGTTACGTAAACAGTATCATAAACACATGAACTATTTGTGCATTTTTTGAAGCCAGAATGAGGGTTTACTGGTATAGTTACTTTGCAGTGCTCTCCGTAACCAAATTTAAATCCTGCTCATAGAGTTGTTGCCAACATTATTTCTAAGTATTAAGGCTTGAACTGCCTTTATCAGCTTGTTATGCTGTCTTTATTTGCAGGACTACACCAGTGGAGAGTTGCTGACTGGGTTTTTAAAGAAGGAACTCATCTCTGTACTTCAACCAATTGTAGCACAACACAGAGAACGACGAAAGCTAGTTACAGATGAAATAGTGAAACAATTCACAACACCAAGACCATTGAATTTTACTTATTAAGACATTAATTATTTATTACCTGTGTAATTTGCATTGGTGACGAATACATAAACATCATCTGCTAACAAAACTAACACCTATCTTGTTATCAACTCCTTAAACAGCAATTAACAGGCACACTCTAATGTCGAAAATCATCTTTTCTTGAATTATTTCATAAATGCCATATACTACAAACTCTACTACTGATTTCAATACAAAAAGCATTTTTGGGATTGTTGTCTAATGGGTTAGTCTTCCTTAGGTTGTTAGCTCTGACCAGAGCTATAAAGCAACAAAATCCGTTGTTTTTTGGGAGATTTATTAGAAATGGCCAGTTCTTGCCGTCGTCCACCGTAAATTTGCTGAAATCAGTGATTTTACCAGAGAAATGCACTTAAAATACTCTGCGATTTATAGAGTGGTGTTTAACCCCTGCCAGTAGTGCTCATTTCGACAGCTGGGGTTGCAGTTTTGATTTCACGCTGAGTATTGCCTTAAATCACTTCTCAGTTGCAGATCATGTCCCTTTAGTATTTAAACGTCTTGGCCGATGATGAGTTTTAAAAGGCAGTGGCCATTTTTGTGCGCCCACATACTTATATGTGTGCACATTACGCCGTCATCCCTGTCGAGTGTCTGGTCCGCTGCTCTATCTCCAAAACCCTTTGATGAATGTTCATAGGAAAATTTGCGCATGTTCCTTTCGTGGATGGAATGGCATCAGCACTTTCGGATGGATCTGAATACCGCTGTGTCCCCTAGTAACAATTTTAGTTTTTTATGTTACAGTGTACTTCAGTATCATCGAAGGTCCTCGGCTGATTTTCATAAAATTTGGGATATAGGCATCTATTGGTGAGATGACACTATCTTTCCGTCTTCGGATAGATTTGAGGTATTTTGTGCCACCTAGTGGCCAATTTTTCTGTTTTCGATTACCTCTATCAACCAAACAACTCTAGTATGATTGTGAAAATTGGCGAATATGTTCTGAACTGATTATTTTCAGACTTAAACTACTGTAGTGCCTCTTAGTGGTAGTTTTTTTGCACCCATGGCTATATCTCCTAAACCTCTTGCAGGATCTTTATTAAATTCAAGAGTAATTATATGAAGTTGACAACGGACGACTTTCGGACATATCCGACTACCAATGTGCCCCCTTGTGGCAATTTTAGTTTTTACATTTACCTTTGTATCTTCTCAGGCCCTCAATGGATTTTCATTTAACTTGGCAAATAGGCATGTTAGTGAGATATGCCATCCTTTAGTTTTCAGATGGATTTGAGGTATTTTGCACCACCTAGTGGCCATTTACTGTTTTCAAGTGTTTTGTGGTGTGCCCCCCCTTTATCAACCAAACCAAGTATTTCTGAAAATTGGCATGTTGCTACTGTGAAGTGGATGATTTTGCGATTATTTCGACTACTGTGGTGCCTCCTAGTGTCATTTTTTGCACTCATGGGTGTATCTCCTAACCCCTCTGCAGGATCTTTATTAGCAAGTGTATTTATTATATGAAGTTGTCTACAGACCACAACTTTTAGGCAGATTCGATGTACACTGTGGCTCCAAGTGGCAATTTCATTTGTTTCCATTTTCATATTTCTCTGAAGTTCTTTGATGTATTTTCTTATGAAATTTTTTATATAGCTTCCTATTAAAAAAATGATGGGATTATCCCATTTCCAGGTGGATTCACATATTTTGCGCCATCTAGTGGCCATTTTTTACCGCCCCTCTTTGAACCAAACCACTCTAAGGGTGATTTTGAAAAGTACCGTGTATGTTTCTGTGAAGAGGATGGCTGATGATTTTTGGACGACTCTGACTACTGTGGCGCCTCCCAGAGGATGTTTTTTACGTCTATGGCTGTGTGTTCCAAAACTCCAGGAAAATTTAGCAAGTGCATTCACATGAACTTGACAATGATGATATTTGGATGGATCCAAATACTGCTGTGCCCCTTAATTTTTCTGTTGTCCTCCGTATCTTTGAAACTCCTAGGCAAATTTTGACGACCACTGTGGTTCCCAATGACAATTTATTTTTTGTGTTTGCCCTTGTATCTTTGAAGTTTTCAGATGGATTTGCATGAAATTTGGCAAATAGCTTTGAGAGACTACAACAATTTCCCATTTTACGATGGTTTCAACATATTCAGTGCTGTCTAATGGCCATTTTTATGGTACCAATAAATACCTCTAAAAGCACACCATTTGCGGTTCTGTCGTGGGCGCATTTCAACGATCTGCATTGCTCTTGCTAATTATTATTATTCATTTCCAACAATTGCCAAAAGTCTGTCAACAATCTTACAAATTAAAAATCTCGCTACAGAATATACTGCGGACAAGCCTTGAGAGGTTAAAATCTTTCTTAAACCCTAACAGCACCATTTCTGGTCAAATTCCGTCAAAGCTTCATAAGAACTCTTCGCACCATTCTTCGAGACAACCAAAGCACGTACTAGTATGGAGTTGATTTCCTCCCGTTACATCGGCCAGCCATTCGGTGAACAGAGCCTCGTTTTTCTTCAATAACAGAAATTGACCTAGCACGACACTAGCCTAAAAAGCAAACACAGCAGCTCAGATCTGTTTAAATGCTTGGAATGACCATTGACAAAAGAGAGAATTTTCCAGGTGATGTATCATTCCACACATAAATAGGCTTGTATGATGGAAATATTTTTGGTGTTGTAAAATGTAACTGAAATAAATGTTTTTGCACAAATCAAGTCGAATTAATGATAAAAAGAGACGGAAAAAAGCGGGAACTGGAAATCAAATAAGTGGGAATCAAAACCAAAAAAGAGGAAATCCTCTTAAAAGAAGAAAATTCCAAGCCCTGTTGTCTACTCTACCAGCAATGCAAAAGACCTTTACTGTGGAATCACATACATGTAAACTGACCAGAGCCCCAACACCATCAAGCTTCACTTGTATTGGACTCGGTGATCATACCACATGGTTTGGGAGAAATTTTAAATCGAAGTTCAAATGGTGGTCTCTAGCTCAGGTTAATTATACATAATGTTAAAAAGTGACTACAAACCTGCCCTCTATCTGTGAAACCTACCTTTGGTTTAGACCACTTACCATCATGAAATTGGTCTCAACTTAAGTTGAATTGGAGATTTCAGATTCAGAGCTGAATGAGACTCAGAAATCGCTTTTTCTTCTGAGCAAGTAACAAGTTGAGACCAATTGTATGTCAAACAGTAGTCTAAATCAAAAGTTCGCTCCAGGATGGAATGGGGGTTAATAGTCGCTTTGTACAATATCCGTCTCGGTATTTCTTGAATCAATCCAAAACAAGGATAACAACAATAACAGCAGAGAAAACAAAACGCATGAATCGGGTTAGTGAAGCTTAAATCCCTTAAGTTACAGCATCACTGGAATATCAGTGGAGGGTAGCACAGCCCTTGACCACCAAATCTTACACTGGACACGACACGAAAATTGAGGAATCGTGCGCTACCCTTCAAGTTAACTTTGCAGTTCCATGACAAGAAAGGAGTCAAGTTGTCAGCTGAACAAGTGAAGTTTGGTGGTCATAGCAGGGTTTGAGCACAAGCAAAGGGGCAAAATGCCCCTCATGCCAAATCAGGTTGTAATCTCAGAAACAAGAAGCACCAAATTGCTTGCAACTATTTGTTTTTTTAAGACAAAGTTAAAATTTTACCAGATAAGCTTTAGTATTCAAATTGTTTGTTTTGCACAAAGCAAAAACATGCTGGTTTGACCCTGCATAGGCACTGATAGGTGCAGGAGTGCAAGAAACTACAACGGGATACATTCTTGGCATAGTGACATCTACATGATAATTTTATTTTGCTTTGGAATACCAGCATACCACAATGTGATGTACCTGCAAAAAAGGTCAATGGACAATTTTCCTTCTGTTTCAACCTTGCGTTAGTCAGCAGAAGTAAATCAACTTTTGAAATAAGACAGGTTAAGGCTCCTTAGTGTCCCACTACATGGGGGGGGGGGTAGACTCCACAGGCAATATTTTGGCCTGTCTAACCATCTATAATCCAAACCTCAGTTTGATAATCCAGATTTTTGGTCTTCCAAAAGAACTATTAACAAGAGATCATTATCAGCAACAGGTATACTACAAGCATTTATAACAAGATTTAAATACAGGTATTACAAGGACGTCCAGGTATAATACAAGCATTTATAACAAGATTTAAATACAGGTATTACAAGGACGTCCTTGGAGTTGGGCTGCTACTCATATGACATCGGAGAAGATATCAAGTGAAATTTCAAGACAATACATAGATGAATGCTCATCCCGTGTCTCAAATTAATACGTAAAACGTCCACCTTCTGCAGTTAGCACTAGAGCAACACATTACTAAAAGCTACTAGTAATAAATAATAGAACTGGCAACATACACGGGGTACTGATTGTTGAAATTGACAAGTCATGATCAGATCAATGCTTTGCAAGTTCTCTGAGTGTGCTATACAGCATGAGGCCTCTTTCTCTAACATCTGAGAATTCCTGGTACATAAGGTCAGGCATATACACAAAGTTCAATGTTTTGATAATGAAAAAAAAATTGGTTGTAAATTGGTGAGTCGAGATTGCTCTACAAAAACGAGTCACACCAATCTTGCAAGCAATTGAAGCAGTCTCCAGCTTGTTTTTTATTGGCATTGCATGAATCCTTTAACCACTCCCCGAACAGCTCTTCGTCTTTCTTGAGCAGCAAAAATTGCCCCAACACAACATATGCCTGAAATGCATCAGAAATAACAGATGAATGGACAAAATTGAGAAATGATTTCACAAGACCATGTGAAGAGATTGTGTAACATGCTGTGAACGTACCAGGCACTTTGAAGTGGCCGCAATGGTGATTTTACCGACTCCTTTCACACTACCTGAGGCATGTTTACCCAATTTTCAAACAAAATTCTTGTTTTCAAGAGCAGCTATGGTGCACTTGACAGCTGCTGCTCCTTGATTTTTGAGCTTCCCAGTTTAAGGTTATGTAGGACCATAGAAAACTGTGCAAATTTGGCTAACTTTGGAACACAGTACAAAAATAGCTAATCGGATTCTTAATGAAACTGTCCTAAGTATGCTTTTACATGGAGGACTATCAAAAATAGAAACAAAATCAAAACTATATGACAGCATTTTTGAAATCTTATCTTGAAAATTTATTTAACTTTGATTATGTTATTGATACTATCATTTTCCTATCAACGCACTCTTCCTTTTTGGTGAATTTTACTAAAAAGACAATAATGTGAACCAATTAATGACAGATTATGTAAAAAATCAATTCTACAGACTATCTACTTTCAAAAAAATATATATACTTTTACGGAGCTAAAATCTATGTAGATATTTGTCTTGACAACAAGGTCCTAAACAAACCTTAAACACACACGGGCCTGCTTCACAGAAGAGTCATAACTTGAAGTAAAACATATTACTAAAAATAAAAACCAAGAGATTTTCTTCTGACGTCAAAGTTTCATCTGTAACCTCGTTTAAATCCTAGAAGTCTTAACCCGTAAGTTCTCACAAATACAAATCAGAGATGACCTAACCATGTTGCAAGAACTTGAGTGAAAAAGGCACTAGAGTACTAAACCAAACAGAAATGACATGATAGATCAAAATATGTGCAGAACTTTGATAGAGATTATAATCACACTGATTTAGCACTCTCATAGAGTGAGCACATAGGACCTCAACCGGGTGTTTTATTCAGCAGGGGCACTTTATCAGATGTTTAAAGTTATGTATTTGGTTTACACAACTTGAAAGTCAGCTGGCAGAAGTTCACAGGCTAAACCTGAAATCTGATGTTGAAACAATAGTGCAGGATAACACCATGAGCAGTATTAATAACAATAGGCTTATCTGGAATTTGCCAAAGGATAAGGGTATTATGTACTCAACAAAATTTACCTACAACGCAGTATGTCACCCAATCTGCTACTTCATAGCTGCTTTTTGGACATAATTATGAATGTTCCATCATTTTGTCGAAATTTCTTTTGCATTACGAGTTGAAATTCTGGCACTAGGGAACTGACGAATTGTTAAATATTCACGAAGGCATAAAATTCTGTTCCTTACTCAAATTTGCATGACCATAACACGGAGAAAACTACATCCCTCATTACATACATTTTCTCCCCACACAGAGGTGTTCAGTTCTGAATAATACTACTGAGTCACTGATATTATTTTCACCAGGTTGCGTTACTGTCAACAGCATTTCTTTAGTTCTGTCACAAACAGACAAAATACAAGCATTTCCAAATGTTGCCTGTCTCCATGTAGCTACAAGTACTCAAGTCATCCTGATAAAGTAGAATTTTTCTAGGTAATGTTCATTTCTGTACAGAAACTTGAGGAAACAAAATGCCGCTGCCACCAAAAGAACAATTTGAGGACAAAATGGAACATAGTTTAAAAGGGGAAGGTACCTTATCAAAACCCTGATCAGCCAGGCGGCCACCGAGAGTTTCACCAATCCCTGCTAGGTCTGTCACCGGTTTATCTCCCATAGGCTCTGAGACAAAATTCCTATGTTTTTGGCTTGTCGAGGACATTTTTGGTACCTTCGCAGCTGTTTTTTTCTGGAACAAATAAAACAGTATTTAACAAGATAAGTTTAGCATTGTCATTGGGATCTCAACAAGTGTAGAAGACATGCACTTTGACTTCATTGTTAAGAATTAACATAAGGCATATTACATCAACATCCAATGAACATGTAATTGACAACCACAAAACTAAGTACTGAAATATTAAAGGCAAGTCTGTCTCGCTTTCAAGTAATGCCCAATACGATGAGGACCCCTGATCATTTTGAAGAAATAAGCTTCCACCATTAACCACAAGTTTATTTTTCCCACCTTATTTCAGAATATTGAACTGCAAAATGGTATGGGCTCAGAAATGGTATGGGTTCAGAAATGGTATGGGTTCAGAAATGGTATGGGTTCAGAAATGGTATGGGTTCAGAAATCGACTACTGAAATCTCACAAATCAAATGGAAAATGTGGCAAACAAGAGAAATTTTGCTTTTAATTTTCATAAATGATAAGTATCATCAGACACATTTTAAATCGAGTTCTGTAAACCAACAAACAATGTTTTGAGAAAGTGTTGACATTTACAACATTATAAGCCCTTGAAAAACGAAGAAATGTCAATTTTGGCAATTATTTTTTCCCCAAAATAGACGCATAATATTACCACGCCATCTATAGACTGACAGGTGAAAGTTTGGAAGAACTTTATTGTTTCACACCTTTTTCATATTCCTATTAGATGAGCGGGAGGATGTGCTCTTACTCCCATTAGGGTCAACAGAAGCAGCATTGTTGGAATTGCCACAGACATTGTCATTCACATTGTCAGAAGCAATACCAGGCTCGTCAGTCATGGCACAGAACGCAAACTATGGCTCTATTTCAAGCATCTAACTTTTTGTGTTAGTGAGTCAACAAAGAGATGATGTCATTATAGCTGTACCACATCAACACAGCATGGAAATCATTCTACTGCAGTAGCACTCAAGGGAGCTTTAGTGGGATTAAGGACATGGCTAAAATATTTTACCACTAGACAATTCGTAAATTCAAGTATGTCCAGGCCTGGAATACTTCGATTTTGCCAGTGAAAACTGTCACTGCTACTGCTATGGGCTTGATGCTGAAACTTCCATGTTCTTCACAATAGAAAATTTGACTGGCACTACAAAACCCATGTCATGTTCGAAAGTCCATGTCCGTACTCTGTCAAGTTTGTGTGTTAAGTCTTGGAATAAATGCAATGAACCGGTATCAAAAATCCAAAATGTTCTAATTTGCCTAAGAAATGACTGGTTGCACAGGTTTTCAAACTAGACACAGGTAAGCCAAACGTGTCACCACAAAATTCAAACTAAGTACAGTGACAAGACAAAATAAACTGGGGAGAGCACTGATCTTGAAAGTGTTGAGCATAATCTCAGTTTACCAGTACCCTCACTCACCTGAGAGGAAAGGTGAATTTTTGCAGCGTTTTTACTAGGAGGTGAATTTCCACACCATTTTTACTAAGAGGGGAATTTTTACAAGGTTTATAAATTGCATTGCTTTTTATGTCAATGACATATACACCATGAAGGGAATTTCTGATTGTTAAGAGAATTTTTTGACTTGATAATGGGGAATTTTGCATGAATTCTGAATATTTTTGAGAGGAACAGGGCCCGATATTCGGACCCAATATCGAGGAATTGAGGGCTTTGTTTGTATACACCCTGTAGAACTCTTAGTTAAATGTAGTACGAATATCTTGTATATTTTAGCAGAGCATGCGTTTTGGGTTACACCCCTCTTCCTTTTAGTATAATGTGTTAGCTATGTGTTAGCAGTCGTACTTAGAAACTAAATTTCGTTTTTAATTTACATCTACATCTCATCAAGGCCACTGCAATGAAAAGCAGGTTGACTGTTAAGCATACCATATATTATGTGACGGGTTTTGGTATGCTAAATTTTTTGTTGAACAAATCCCAACAACGGTGATCAATCAAAGGAATTGTCGGCTTTTCTCATCCTGTTTGTACAAATTGTGTCGTTGCAAAAACTGCATAAGATATGTCAACCTCATTACGGCATGGAGAATATGTTGTGAAGATTTTATGCCTGGTAACTCGCAACATATTTCCCACGCTGTATTGAAGTTGACATATTCATATACACTCAGGAGCTAATGGGCAAGATGCCCACTACTAAATCTGATTGGATTTCTGTGTTTGACTAGTGGTCCCGATGGCTCAGTGACTAGAGCGTCTGCAGGGTTAGCAGAAGGTCTTGGGTTCAAGTCCCGGTTGGTGCCAGAGATCTTTTCAGACTTATATTCATTAGGTCACGTGATATGGCCAACAGATGGTGTGTTAACCAGACTTAAAATGTTTGCTACATAAGTTTGGTTTTTGTTAGCATACTACTCTCTGATGGCACATCTCCACATCATAGAATGCTAGAACCATGTCTATGCTGTAGGAACTATGATGTTCGTATATGGCATCTGTAGTGTATGTTTTTCCTTGTTAAATGATCACCCACTGTCCTCCATTATGATTCTTCAGTATGAAGGATTCCCTAACATTGCTGGATTGTAACAGTTAGTCACTGAGTCATTGTGTAATGGTGTTTATTGTATTAAAATATCAGTCACCTTTTTCTTCTACTTGATTGTGTGATAAAAATTACCATTTACTTACTGGAAACTCGCTGACGCTTAAATTGGGAAATTGTGAGACAGGGGGTTGGGTAATTATCCAAGCACTGGGTGATTTAACTGAAAATTGGCAAAAAGTAGGGGATGGGCAATTACCCAAGCAGTGGGCACTTAAACCGATAATTGATAAAAAGTAGGGGATGGGCAATTACCCAGGCACGGGCGTTAACCCGCAACTTTACCGTATTTTTCAGTTTTGTCTGCAATCCCATTGGTGATATTTTTTGACATAAGAAATTTGATGCTCTTAATGCCCTAAGCTATCATGCGAGTCTAGGAAATAGCATCAGAGCACCTGTTCAAACTATTTGATTTTTACATCACACACAATTACAGTGTCAACAATCCAAAATTGATGAGTAAACGGGTCCGAGTTTCAAGTTCCGTAGTCTTCAAAATGAAGCTGTGAATAAATAAACAATCAAAAACCACTAGCCATGGGGAATCACTAGACTTTCTCCTTTCTTTTAGATATTCCCACACTAAGAGAAACCTTCATTTCAGGTACTCAGTTCACCCATTGTTCTCTGCAATGCTAACACAATTTGGGCAAACAGGGTGAAAAAAGCAGACAATTTCTTTGATGGATCACCAGTGTTGGTATGTGTTCAACAAAAAATTCAGCACACCATAACCCATCACACATATGATATGCTCATGCAAGTTCCCTCATGTATGTGAGAGTGCACTCATATCCGGATTTTGGCCCAAGGGCGTTAATATTCAAAAACACTTTTTTTCAAAGAGGCAATGTTTGGAATGTAAGGTACATAGACATAAACTCCGGATATAGTAGTATAGCTCGATGCCAATTAATTTTTTCATGTTTTGTCAATGGTCGTAACATCCTTGTTTTTTGTGTTTAGACAGTATAACATAGCATAGCTTGTACAGTATAGAATTTCAACCCACAAGGCACTTCCGAAACAACTCAAAGCATGTCAATATAGGAGTAATTTGTCAAACATTTTATCTGCGACTGCAACACACTCACTGGTTATTTGTTGACATCAATACCAATAAATACTATAACCACCTCCAGATTTTCCTAATTCAATCGTCAACCTTCATGGCAAAATGTCGCCGCCCACTCTTTCCATTCACGGCAACCAATGTGCGTGCTCATTAAGGGCACACCTAATGCATTAACTAAACCATGCAAGGTACATGCCGGCACCGAGAGGCTCCTGATAGCAATTCCGTCCACGATGAGCTGACCTCGGTTTGACCTGGCGTGATGAGATCATAAACACAGAGCTGACTTTGATCTGTAATTCAACTTCTTTTAAAGGCGAATGCCACCCGATTTAATTAGCCTTTCTTGCCGTCTTAATCGGTCTATTTCCACATCGCCTCGCATACAGTCGACCTTACCTTGCCAAGAGGTGTCGCGTTAACCTGTGACGAAGGTGAGAAACGACGCTAGCGACGTCAGTGGTTCATATGCAGAGTGAATGCCACTATGTTGCGGTGTATCGTTGCCGCTTGTCCAAACTAAGCAGCCGCGAGGAAAGCGAGTACATCGTTTTTTTTACTTCCTCGAGAGTCCGAAATGCTTAGGAAGTGGCTCATGGTAGTGAAGAATGAAATGTACGCTGTAAATAGCAAGTATGAGGCCGTGAAACATCTCCGTGTCTGTGGCCTGCAGACGACGTCGACAGTGCCTCACGAATGCCGGCTTACCAAATAACTCCATACGTTCCGTTGTCTGAGCTTGTTCACGGCGCCTCTCTAGTATTCCTTCATCACTGTATTCCTGTTCGAATTGATAGCCTGTAAACGATCCACCTTCGAAGTCGGGATTGATGAGCCGCTCTCTAGCTTGTCCTAAGTCGGGATTGCGAGTTGCCATGTTGTCGTTTATTACTGAGCGTTCTGTTTCAAAATGAATTATTCTCATCCTAACCAATACTTATATAAAACTGAAACAAAATCTGTCTCATTAGATGCAATTTGTAATGCCTTTGNAAAACTAATTGACGGGACACCAAGGCCGTGTGAGCTCATACTAATTTAGTGTTGGCTGGCAGAAATTGTTGTCAGAAACTGTTGTGAAACAACTCGATTTCCACCCCACGACCAGGTGTTAGGGGAATCTTTATTCACATTTACATTACTCAAATAATGATTGTCAATGTACAACTTCTGCCCTGACGGTGCTGTGGCCAAAGCGGAACTGAATTCGCGGCCCCCGACGAGTAAGTAGATTTGAAGTTTGGCGTAGCTAATTCACCAACATAATCACGTGCACATTACTTTGGTTCACTAGTATAGTTTTTTCTTGATTGGAAGTTTAGTTTCCACTGAACTTTGGCTGGTTTGTTCGTGATTTCTGATCAGTTTCTGAGCCACTGGCCGTGATAACGAGTCAATCCGGCCGGCCGCGACGGGCCTGATCGGGCTCCGAGCCACTGGCCAGGATAACAAGCGTTTTGTGTTTAGAACTCAGAAAATCACAAGTCCAAACAACACAGATCTCGGTTCTAATGTCTGTATCTCACGGAAAATACTTCGAAATTATCTCCGACACACACCCCAATCTCCTGCTACGGACCTTATTGGCCTGCCGAACTTTATAGGCTACAAATACCAATAAATCCGTAAGAGCGAAATAAAACAACACGTTTTTGTAAGAACTCGGTGTATTTTTAAGAGTTTTACATCGAAGTTTGATGATTTATTGGTGCTAAACGATGACTCCAAGCGATAAGCTGACACCAGTAACCCGTGTTGTGAACTGCTGAACAGAACGCGTGTGAAACCGATGACGTAATTGGATAATTTCAACACCTCCGTCTGCCGTCAGGTGTCAGGTAACGCAACCGCACTTGTCGTTATGGCGTAGAACTACTCGATCTAAATTGATACAAATTAGGTTGTTTTTTGGGTGGCATGCTCCTTTAAGGGCCACCATACCTGTGCTTCTGTACTTGTACGTGATGATTAGGAGTAACACAAAAAAGGCCCTAAGAAAGGTTGGCCTGTTTTGCTTGTACCCAATCAGCTACCCAACTAGCTAGCTGTATGAAGACTATCCTCAAAATGCAGATACCAGTGTGTGTTCAGCGCCGACAGAGCTCAAAATTGCACACAGCCTGGGTAGTTTGCTAGTCACCTATCCGTGAAACTTGTATCATTGGGTGCATGCAAAATCTAGGAGTCAACCGACACTCACCTTCCACTCACCACATTGCAGTAGTTTAAGTCATTTGCTTGCGTAATTCTCTGCCTTTTGTAACAATGTAAAGTGTGTAATTGCTTTGAAAACAATACGCTCGTGTCACACACACATACCATTTCCTAAATTTCTGCTGCACCTCTTGGGAGAACATGACAGCTCCACAGCAGCAAAATTTGTACTGAAATTTGGTTTACTGATATCAAAACTCTAAAAACTTATAATGAAGTAAAAATAGTTCCAATAATTTGTTGTAATGAGTATGCAAAAGCAGTTGATTGAAGAATCAGCAAAAAAAGAAACTGGCCAATAGGTGACGCAATATTTCATGGCGCCAAAAGCTGATGCAAAGATTGTACCACAATTTTAGCAGCAAAATAACAGTAGAAAGCCATTTTTCCAACACCGGTAAGTAATACAGTTTACCAAAGGAAGATAATAGTTTTTGATGACACTAATTTTGTGTCAGATAATATCTGGTAAGCTTTTTACCCACATCGGTGCAAAGCAGCAAAAAGAATACAACTCTGCACCAAGGCTACCACGGTTTTCCGTAGATAAGCCCATGGGCATTAATTCGGAAAATTATGCCCAATAAACGCCCATCTATTACATAAAATGCATCATTTGCACAAACTCCGTCTCCCCCGCTCCACTACAGACCTTCGTTGTGTCCGTTTCAGCACCGTCTTGATCCCAGGTATTGCACCGGCTCCCTAATTGGATTTGAGGTGTTCTGTTTTTTCTCGCAGGACGTTTTTTCGAGGACACGGAGGGAGGGTGGCAGTTTTGTACTGGCCTTGGTGACGTCAGTCGGTCGGCTCAAAGGCCTGGGTGACGTCACTCCGTGGGCTTAATTTCACTCCCTCCGGCTTCTGTCACGTATATAATTCGTCGGGCCTATCATCGCCAAAATTAACAGTGCCTCATTAAAAATTTTTTGCTCTTCCTTGAGTAAACTAAATTATTTAACCGGGTGTTGGAAAATTGGCGTTCTTCAGTTATTCTGCTGCTAAAATTGCGATGCACCCTTTGGGCGCCATTGCGTAACGTATCAGGCCAATGTTCTTCAATCAGCTGTATAGGTTGCGTACATGTCATAACAATCGGACGTGGTTTCATTTTGTAACAAGTTTTTACTATTTTAATACAAAAAAAAAAACAATTTTAGAAAATACTCTCGAGAGATATCGCAAAGTTCAGGGACATGGCGCGCACGTATGCATGTCACGAGATTGCACTGTTTTCAAAACGACGGCAGATAGGATTTTCCTTTGTTACAAAAGGCGGAGAATTACGAAAAAATAACGTTTATTAGATTTTGTTTACTTCTATAAACGGCTGTAACGGGCACTGTGAATGTCGATTCATTCCCAGATTCTGCAATCTGCATGCACCCCTGCAGGTTGTTAGCTCTAAGTTTCACAACGAGGTGACGAGTTGAGCACCCGGGTTGTGTAAAATTTCAGTGTCTAACGGAGCTCTACACACGGCTACCTAGCTGTATGTTGACAACAGTCGTCATACAGCTAGCTGGCTTTCTGCCTCAGTACGTACAATGCAACTTTTGTACCTACATCCAGGGGCGGATCCAGGATTTTGAGTTGGGGGGAGGCACGGCAAATAGAGTATTAGCCAGAATTTTACGAACTGCCAAATGGAAGCTGGGAGAATTTTATGGAGGGCTATGGACCCCTGGCTCTAAATACGCCACTGACATCTATATACTTTGTGTACTATACAATATTTTGAATGCATTCTTAGTTTCACTTTAAACTGAAGAATATCTGATTACCGCACTTTGTGTTACAGCAAGGTCAAATATTCTGAAAAGAAATTTGTACTGCCAGAGAAGAATCCCACAGCCGCACACCTTAATTGTCTACTAAAATCTGACAGGTGACGGAAATTCCGCTTGAAGCTTTGAACACGTCTCTTCAAGAAGTATTCCTCTCTCTCGCGATGAACACTCGATCGGTTCACTCTTAGGTGTACATGTAGCTATTTCCTCTCGGCGTTTCCCACTAGCTGCTACACGTGCCAAAGCACGGGTAACGGCTAGTGGGAGTTTACTTGGAGTTACAAATTCTGGTGTCAAGTGTCCAAATAGAGGGGAAATTTCCTCTTAAAACATCAACTTTTAGCCACAAATTCAGTTTTGTGAAGCATTTATCATTTATGGAACAAATAAAATGCTGTCGAACTTTGCATTTATTAACAAAGCACATTTTTAAGTACAAAATGTCAAAGTTAGGAAACTTATGACTTTCTGTTTACATGTCTGCTTTTTCCGAATAAATGCTCTTGCTTATTTGGTGTTACTAAAACGTCTGAAATTTTTCATTTTCTGAATACATCATATACATGCCCATGGGCTTACCAACGGAAAATCCCGGTATCAATTGATAGCATGCTACTGGAATACTCTGTCTCAACTTGTTTTTAGTTGGTGAGTGGCCAGACGAGCAAGCACATTGCTTACGTGAATGGGAAAAGTCAGCCGAGATGGTTTGTTAAGTATGTGATGACTACTATTAGCATCGTGACTCGTGTTAGACGGCTGTAGTATAAGTGCATGTGATATTAGGCAATGACCATCGCCTCTGTTGGCCCGGACCAGAGGCAATGCAGAGGCTATAGGCGCTCTGTACGCCGGAAGCTTTTCGGCGAATTATGCCTCGCACCGACTAAACCATCAAAGTCACGTTGTTATAAATACCTTTTGCGCATAGAGGAACACCTTAGGAGGTTGTCGATGTGTTTAATTCCTTCCAAATCGAACAAATACTCCCGTTATCAAACTTTTTCTTCGAGCAGTCCCTATTTCAGTTCCCAAAATCGTGAAATCAAAATTTTTGTACTGCGCACGCTCCAATTTTTACCGCGCTCGCTAGGTGATGTGACTTCATCACCTCAATTTTTAAATAGGCCAAAG
>NMRA01000886.1:18007-30715 GCA_002633005.1 Phoronis australis
TCTCTCGGTGAAATCAAAACGAGGCAACGCTGTAAAAAACGAGACGGTGCCGGACATTGAATGCATTACAACGGAACAAAAATTGGTGTCATTTAATTCTCAGATTATGCTTCAAGTAAGATTCTATGAAATGTCCGATATTTAGGTTCCGTCCGATAATTAGGTACCCCATGTGTAATGTGATATGTGACCATCGTCACTTATAACAGAATTAGTCAGAATCATCTGATCTGTGTTTGCTTTGATCAGACATTTTCGCATTATTTCGACGAACAACTTTTTTCACTAATTTGCTTTTTTCTGATTTAAACCATGATTTTTATGCCACTGGTAATGGAAGAACGGTTGAATGAGTAACTGCAACTGCAAAGCCTGGCTCGTGTCGTCAGGGTCAGCACGTCGTCGACATTCAGATTCGAACTCGAATTTTTTGGCAAAGGATCAACAAAAGTCATAATAAAGACAGCGTTTAAGGGAGACTGTTCCTTTCTCTATGGTTAGAAGACAATATCTGCAATAGAATAGGATCTCTATCTTACCAAAACTTCAGTCTTGAGAAACAAAACACCGTTTGCTGACGCGCCAAATTTTTCACCTTTGCAAATGCCCTCTTTTGGTAAAAATCATATGCTTAAACGACCTCTGCCAGCTATTCGCTAAACTATGAAATACAGACAGTTTGACCTACATTACGATGACCCAAATAAAGAACTCAAGGCAGAAATGTTGGAAATCTAGCTATGTTTTTATCTTCGCAAAATACGGTAAGCTTAAATAGAAAAGAAACAGGTGATTCTCATTAGTTTACTGGTTTCATTTTCGCATCCTTGTTAGAAATTAGTTTCCTTTAACCCTCGACTTCTTATCGTCTCCAATATATGGCATTGTGGCAATACTCAATACGACAATAACACTTAACAGGCAATAGACTCTCTATTGCGGACGATCAAAAGCTCAGGACACCTGTGCAGTAACCTATCCAATGCATTCAACTTCAAGTCTTCAACACTTCAACAGGTTCAAGCCGCATAGCACACTCAGCCCACTGCCACCTGGGAGCCTGACTGGAAGTCAACCGCTATTGCCTAATGGTCCAAGGCCGGACTATGAATGAAGTCTCGAAAATGCTGAAATTTGGGTGAGACTGAGCATGAGGTCGAGCCGAAGTCACAAACATCAACACCACTGAATCAAATCAAGTGAGTGATTCCTCAGTTGCATTACCAGTGAACCAGACTTCAATGCTGGGTTTTCAATTTCAAGTTCATCCATCCATGACTATAGAATACAAATATCATGGCGCCTGTTTGCACAAGTTTTAGAGTAGTGCAGTGGTTGCATACTAGTAACACACTTAATATGATATGACTAAATACTGTTATTGTCGTATACAAGGCCTATGATACTGAGTAAAGAGGTAACAATTCGAATTCAGCGCATGACAAATATATTTAGTTACGAGTATTACAAAAATGAACAAAATGCATACTAATATCGTCATTTTAAGGAATTTTAAACCCCATTTTATGGACTTAACCCGAAACTGGCTCTGTGACAGGCTTTGTTGCATAATGCAACCTGTTTCTTGAAGATAAAATATTGTAAATTTCTCTGTTATGTCTCAAAGACACTCCTGTTGTTTGAAGGAGCACACTCAGTTTCCACTGCCATCAGTTAACTCGCCCAGAGTGGAGCTGTCTTTGTAAGGGTTGGCGAGATTTCAGGTTTGTATTTTTGTTACCAAGGTCTTTGTAGTCATCAATATTGATCTGCAAAATCAGAGTTTGAACTAATACACTATCTGATATAACTGTTGTAACTGAATTTTTATTTGATTCCTTTCTGTCTTTCAGTGTAAGCCATGGAAATTTTCAGCGCACCTGAACCTAAACAGGTAACAAATGAAGGAAATTTATTCTCTGATCTGAAGAATGAGAATGCTACACACACCAAGTCTCTCTGTAATTTAAGCAATAGCTGTGATTTTGAAGGTTACACCAGTGGAAATTATGTCCAGTCTGTCGTCAAACAGGAAGTAGTTGGTAATCATCGGAACTATGAGCGAGTGTGTTCTCATGTGGATAATTGTATATTTCATCCAGCGGAGTTTGAACTGGAGTGCCATGATGACAGTCCTGGGTGTTATTTGGGAAATGAGCGCCCTCTTGAGGTAGGATGTGTTGATGGTGTGGTATCAGAAGGTTCCAGCACTGTTAATGCACAACGTGATGTGATTCGGTCAAACTCCAAGGTATATAATGTGGAGGATCGCACGACAGTGCACTTAGGTAAGAAACCAAACGTCTGCCTTGAAATTGGAAAGACCGTCAAAATACGAGATAGTCTCGTTGTTCAAAGCCAGAAACACAAGAGTGAGAGGTCATACAGCTGCAATGAATGCGGAAAAACATTCAAAGCACGCAGTTCTCTCATTACCCACAGCAGACTGCACACTGGTGAGAAGCCATACCTCTGTTCTGAGTGTGGAAGGACGTTCATTCGAAGCCACCACCTGATTGATCACATGAAGAAACATACTGGGGAAAGGCCATACAAGTGCACCGAATGTCCCAAGACATATAGTTACAGGCGCAGTCTTATTAGTCATGAGAAAACTCACAGCGGTGACAGACCACACAACTGTGCCGAGTGTGGAAAGACGTTTGTTCAAGTGAGTCATCTGATGGATCACATGAGAACTCATACTGGTGAAAGACCTTATAACTGTTCAGAATGTGGAAGGGTGTTTGCTAAAAAATGTTCTCTAGTTGCTCACAAGAGACTACACTCCGGTGAAAGGCCATACCGCTGTTCTGATTGTGGTAAAACGTTCACACAAAAACGTTACCTTGTAATTCACATTCGGATACACACTGGTGAAAAACCCTATAGTTGTTCGGATTGTGGGAAAGCATATGCTCAAAAAAGTTCGCTGGTGTCCCACAAGCGAACACATGCTATTGAGAGGCCATACAACTGTGTCTCATTTGGGATATCCTTTAAAGAGCAGGGTAAACTTGCCATCCATGAAAAAAAGCACAGTGGTGTCCATGAGAAGCCATAGGTATGCACTGCCTGTGGAAAATGTTTGCTTTAAGGGAAATTATCCTTTGGCTTGCTGGAAGTCATGCTTGTACTGAAACCTGAAAGATGAAGTGCCTAACTTTGCTGTGAATACAGTCTTGTTGGCAAGTGAAAAACCGGATATGGTACGTTAAAGGAGAATGCCACCCAAAAAACAACATATTTTGTATCAATTTAGATGGATTAGTCCTAGTCGATAATAGCACGTTCGGTTGCGTTACCTGGGACCTGACGGCAGACGGAGGTTCACAACACGGGTTAGTGGTGTCAGCTTATCGCTTGAATTCATCGTTTAACACCAATCATCAAATCATCAAACTTCGATGTAAAACCCTTAAAAATATACCGAGTTCTTATAAAAACTTGTTGTTTTATTTTGCTGTTACGGATTTATTGGTATTTGGACACACCGTAGCGTACAAAGTTCGGCAGGCCGATTTACCAAGGTACGTAGCAGGAGTTTGGGCAGTGCTGTAGTGGGGCGTAGGCGCACGTAGGCGCAGCCAACCACCTTTGGGCATTTGAACGTAGCGCCTACGCACCGCAAGTTACGTTCAGTGCGCCTACTTACCTCTAATTTTACCACTACAGTACTGAGTTTGGGGTCTGTTCGGAGATAAATTCGAAGTATTCTTCTGTGAAATACAGAAGCTAGATCTGTTGTTTATACTTGTGATTTTTTGAGTTCTCATTACAGCGTTCTGTCGTTCAGTAACTGCTGAACGTGCGATAACTTCTGGCTCTTTTGTTGACTGCCCAGCGCAGTCTCTTAAATTCCGTTGTAGTTGGGCGATTTTGGTGATTCAAAAACGGAACATGATCAACATTTGACGAGGAATTCAGAAATGCTATTGGTTAAGCTCAAATATGTTATAACTTAACTTTCATTTTTATCAGCCCAGCCCAGTCAGGCTAGATACGATCTGATCGGAGATTAGAGCAATTATCGAATAAACTAGCGCAGGCCCTCCAACCATGAATGCCAATGTATCACATAAGCCTATTTATTTACAGAAGGATGCACCACCTTGAAAATTTCCCTCTTTTCATGGGTAACTCCACCTTGAAAAATTTCCTCTCTTTTGTCATGGCTAATTCCAAGCTCTACTAGACTCTTTGTCAGCCAAACCACTCTAATTATAATTATGAAAAGTGGCATATATGTTCCTTCAGGAAAGAGGATGCCTAACCACGATTTTCTTACAGCTCTAGCTGACTACTGTGGTACCTCCTAGTGGCCTTATTTTTCGTCTGTGGATTTATCTCTTAAACCCTCTGCTGCACACTTTTTGATTTTGGCAAGTTTATTTCTAGGAGCCAGATACCAGATGTTGATGAATTTTGTACGAGATCCGACTACCACAGGGACCCCTACTGACAACTTTATTTTCCCATTTTCTCAGTATCTTTGTAGTTAGTCTTTCATTCCCTGACGTATTTTAATGAAATTTGGCTAATTAAATTGTGTTGAAAGAGGGGTTGACACCTTCCCGTTTTCAGATCTGATGTATTTGACATGGTGCATGCTTCCTGGTGGCCATTTTTATTTCTGAATCTGTTTTTGGCATCCATCTCCCTGCATCCATGACTGTTTCTCCTAAAGCCTTGCAGGATCTTGTTTCAACGTTTGACAAGTGTATTTCTATGTGTGTGACAACAGACGACAACGACTTTTGGACGTATCTGACTATACTGTGTGAGCTTTAATTTTTATTATCTTGGGACGTGTGGTCATATTGAGGAGCACATTGCTCATATGCCATTCACCTCTTAGCGGTTGTTAAGTAGCAGAGCTCCCTCTAGCGCAAATGTCTGAAAGAGTAATCATGCTTGGCTATGGGATACACGAGTGCGATGCACACAGCGGGCGCATATCATCGCTCCGTGTTGGTCTAGCGACTAGACAACAAACTCAAATGCCAGTGACGAGGGGGTCTTGCCTACTTCTACAGATAAAAATTAATTTTAGGGTGGGTGGCTCCGACCAATTCAATTTTCTCCAACCCTGGTCGCCATCACTTTCACCAATATTGCCTACCCCCGTCGCCACAAAGGTTTTGCCATTGCTGCTGCAAATTGTTGGCTGCACCTTCTCTCTGCTGCCCTTTGTGTTTCCTTATGGTGAAAATACAGAACCCTTCGGGATTTACAATTAAGACCAATAAATTTTCCATAACAAATTCAATTTTTGGGTCCTAGCAATTGTCTTGAGTTAAATATCGACGTCTAGCCATTTAGGGCGCTAATTGGAATTGCCTCACATTCATCGGAGGCAATCCATACCAAAATTAACGTCGCGAATATTCCATTTTTAGGGCTCATGTGGACATTTTCTTTGAAAATTGTGGTTGCCCCCCTTAAGACTTCTTCTGCCACCCAAGTTTGCGGTCGGTGTAAATGATAAGCAGCTCAACTTAGATACTCGCTACTCCTTGAATGCGTTAATGATCAGACATTATGTTTTGCCTGTAAGTTGTATCTTCGGAAGTTGCGGTGATTAACCTACCATGTCGAATCAAGAACTCAAAAACTTTAAATAATATAGGTAAATGATAGACAGATAACATTACTTGTCTGTAATCCTTAGTAACGAAAACGTGTAACAATTAAGAGCACAAGGATGTTTGTAGTCTATGATTTCCATTTAATAAGGACTTTCACTGAATAAAAATACTGACAATTAATGCAATAAAACGCCTTTAAAGATACAATAATTGACACCACCTTTTAGTGTTACTATTGCTGCTGTAATCCGAAAAGATTCTCAAGGAATCACTGGGTCGGAAGAGCTTCCTCGTTGACCTGCTTTTGCTTTCTATTTGACTAGTCATTTGGCGGGAAATTTGAAAACCCCCCTGTAAACGCCCTTAGAAATCTCAGTATATCTAAACTTTTTATCCCATACGCGTTGGATCTGTCGAGGGAAATGCGGCCATGTAACAAAGCTTTCCGTATTCACCTCCCGCAGGCTACTTCAACAGTGACCTCTGAACTGGAAAGTTCAAAAGGTAGGTCAATGTCGAGTGGACGTCATAGCCGGTTCGATCACCAAGCTTTCGGGAAACAGTTTAAAGTGATGCAATAGTAGCAGTATCAATAACGCTCAACATACAACCAGCCTCCCGTTCAGCAACGCTAGGACCTCGCTAAAAAGCAAGACTTCGCGAGATTACGTGAGATATTGCCGTGTATTATAAATCAGGACACGTGACATTGACTAGCTTTTAGCTAGGTCCTAGCGTAGGTCCTAGCGTCTACTGAACGCACGCCAGGTCTCAATCGTAATGATCTGGAACAGGACTGTTGATTATATGACACTTCTAGCTCAGTTTTCATTTGCTAAATATTTTGTCGTTTGCAACTCAGGTGCCGATTCCTCGGCGATAACAACAATATCAAATATTGTTGTTATTTAACTATTTTTAGGAGATGTTAAAAGTTCAATGAAAAGTTACCCTTGTTTTCATCTTTGTTATCGCCTTTCAAGTAATAAATTGTCTCATTTAAAACTGCTTCTTTCACTAGAGAAAATGTGCAGGCTAACCGCAAGTACATACATATAGGATGTGATCCGCCACGTGAACAGTCTGAGTAAAGTATTTAAAAAAAACTGCGGAAAAAATGAAAGAAACTTAGAAATTCGAAGCGTATGGGATAAACACAAAACGTACCTCGATTGGCGTACATGAAGTGATATCCCACTCGACATTATTCAGCGGAATAATGTCTCGTGGAATGTTACTTCATGTACGCCACTCTCGGTACATTTTGTGTATGTATTATTTCTTGAGTAGAGCAAGTTTCAAAATCTTTAATGTGAGATGATCGTTTTACAATTGAAAACGCATTTTGGAGATGACTTGAATGAGATAGGCGTTTTAAAGTTCTTAACTTTGACCAGGGCTACAAAATACTGAAATCCCTTGTTTGTGTGGTTTCATTAGATATCGCAAATTCTCGCCGTTGTCTGCCAGACATATGATGAAATGAAGGCCCGTGTCTTTTCTTATCAAATAGACTTAAAATACTGTACCGTCTCAGCTAGCTGTGACTCTAGTATCAGGTTCCATCTGGGTCTGATGTCGAAAAAAAAGAAAATTGTTGCCGATAATGTCAACTGAAAAAAGGCAACGGCATGTATTTTCAAAGTTTGACTTCTATACCCAATACAAATAATCGCCCGAATATTAATTATGTTTAAAACCCAGGGTTTGGAAATTTCCTCTGTTATGAGGATTTCCTCTTTTTTGGTTTCGATTTCCAATTTCCTCTTTCTTGTCTCTTTTTATCATTACTTTGACTTTATGGCATAAACGTTTATTTACAGTACAAAAATATTTCCATCACGCTAGCCTATTTATTTGTGGATCGATGCAACACCTGAACAATATTCTTCTTTTTCCTCATTGTTCGGAAGCCCCGAAAGCCTAGTAAACGAATTGCACTGACATTAGTGCGTCTCGACCATTTTTCAATTTTTACGAGGGCAGTTGCCCCTTGCCCTCTCAGAGAGGGAACCCAAATGCCGAAAGATATAAATTACAAAACAGGAAACGAGGGTCAATTGAGTTCGTCACCAGGCCCCTATATGGGCCCCATAAAATGACACGATGTATAATTTTACTAACACTAGAAATTAGCAGCAATGAATTCCACCATCGGGGCCTCTGTCCGCGGAGGGCAGAACCTTTGTGAGGTGAAATGATGCAGAATTTCAAAAAGACAATAAGAGTGACAGATTGTGTCGATATCGGGTGCCGACTTAATTTGAAATGATTTGATATAATCTCAAGAACAATGAAAGTGTGACGATTGATTCCACTATCGGGATCATCCTTCACAAAAGACACTCGATCCTAAACACGACGGGCTGTATTATTCCGTTCTCTCTTCTATGGAGCACCGTCTCATGCAGCCTATGGTTGACAATTGTTCATGCACCGTGCATGGATCAATCTGTATGGATCGTTGTGTAATACTGTAACTACCTATGGATAAATACATGAGCTGTGTTAGCATTAACCATAAGACCAATTGTCAACGAACTAATTACGATTTCCAGTGTTTCACTGTAAATTCCGGAACCTGAGACCGTATTGTCTCATGATATCTCCGAAGCCTTTGCTCTGCACAATCAGCAGTTACCTTTCTCGCAGTCTGATCTGTCGCAGATTTGGCAGCACATTCGGCGTCTCCCATCTTCTTGCTCGTAGAGGAAAGATTATTCAAAATTGTCCGAACTTCATTTGGGTCGCCACCGTTTGGCATGGCTTTTGCGACGTCAAGAGCTCTGGTAAAGAATTTGCACGCGCTACTGAAGTCTCCTTTCTGTACATACAGTCGCCCTATTTCATTCAGTGATATTAAAATTCGTTTGTCGACACCTTCCTTGCTGGTACTCAATTTCTCCTTCATATCCAGCGATTCAACTGCGTACTTTATAGCCGAGTTGAACTTCCTCTGCTTCATGAACATTGCAGCAACATGATCCAACAAGAAGATCGTTTGCTCACTCTCGTAGTTTTGACCAGAACGCGTTGCTGTGTCCAACAATTCAGTGAAGTAGTTAACAGATACACCGGCTTCATTATTGGAAGCACATTGCAAAGAACTAGTAACAAATGAGTGAAATTTATTGAGTTCTTGCAAAAAAGCGGCCGTCTTTTCATCATAACCAGCGTTAATCAAACGCTCAGCCATAATTTGTGCCTCGGTTAAATATTTTAATCCGTCATCAAAACTTCCCTTTTCAGCGTAGGCACTGCCAATTTTCTTCAAACACTTTGCCGTGTCTAAGTGATCACGATCGTTGTGCAACCGACGAAGGACAACTAAAGCTTCGCCGAAGCACTCCAGAGCTGTCTCAAACTCAAACTTCTTTAGCCAAACGTCGCCCGTATACTCGAAGCATCTGGCTATATCCAAGTGCTCTCTACCGCTGTGCACAGTCTCGGCCATCTGAACAGCTTTCAAGTAATATTTTAAAGCGTCATCGAACTTCTGCATCTTCAAATATATGTATCCCACGTTTGCAAGTTTGATAACAATATCACGATGCGCTTTACCCTCGTGAATATGTGATGTCAGGTCCAGGGCCTTATTCGCAAACTTCAGTGCCATTTCCAGATTGCCAGTTTGGATACACAAATTTCCAATCATTGCTAGCCTTTCACTATTGCCGTCATTTCCTAATAATCTTGAGTGCATTTCAGTTGACCCGACATAGTACTCCAAAGCTAATACTGGTTCGTCTCTTCTGAAGTAAATGTCTCCAAGGTTGTTCATAACTTCAATAATTTTCAGATGGTCTTGATTTTCGAAAAGCCTTGTCATCATTTCAAGTGCCGCCTTAGCATATTTCAACGCCCCGTCTAGAACATTGTTATCCAGCAATCTAGCACTTATGTCGTTGGCAAAGCATGCTATTGCTAACGAATCTCTTCCACTGTATACCCTGTTTAGCATACTCAACGATTCGCTGTAATAAACCAAGCCTTCTTTTGTCATTCCTTTTGAGACACAAATATCACCTAGGTTGCCGATAGCCCATGCAAGATGAGGATGATCATTGCCTCGGTGAAGGTTCTCATAAATCGACAGAACCTTCAATGCGTAGGGCAAGGCATTGTCGAAGTCTTTCTTACCTATGTAAACACTCGCTGTGTTGTGCAGAGTGGCCGCAACTGTTGTAGATTTGGGGTGGTTAAGTTCTATCTTAGTCCAATCATCATCTGGGAAACACATTTCCAGAACACCCAAGGCTGCGTCAGATTCGCCTTTTTGGAGATAAGCAGAGGCGATATTGTTGAGTATTGTGTACAGAATCAGCTTCAGAGATTTGTTTGTACCGTCGTTTGAAATGTAGGTCGACAATAGCTCGTGAGTCCTGAAGTAGTATTGAATAGCAGAATCAATGTCACCCTTCTTCTGACAAATCATTCCGAGCACATGCTGAAAAACTGCCGTTTGAAACAGACTTTCTTCCAAATCGTTCTCACAAAGACGCAGACCAGTTTGAGCAAAATGCTGTGCCAAATCGAAGTGACCTTCTTCTAAATATGATCGGCTAATGTACTCTAAGCAAACAACTGACCGTGCGTCTTTACTGCTAACATGAAGGTCTTGCCCATCGTGACACAAGGAAGTTTTAATAAACTCGTTAACATTTTCCCCCGGTTGTTCAGAGTATGCAACCCATGACTTGGTGAGGTAGGAGAAAAAATGCTTACGAGCGCTTTGAAAATCCATTCTCACGAACTCGACGCGTCCAATCATGAATGTATTGTTTTCGAAAAAACTTTCGAGGATACATCCTTCTCCTAGCGCTTTATCTACGTCCAGTAAATAAAAATACTTGACGAAAGGCAACATTGTAAGATAGTACCTGTGTATCGCGGCTTCATTTAAATGGCTCGTTTCAGTAGAGACAGCTCCTTGTCGAGGAGCTTGAATACTTATCAGCTCGTTTTGACATGATTTGGCAGAATATGACACTTGTCGTAATAGTGTTACAATGGACAAAACAAACTGCAAGTTGTGTTTGCCTTCATCTGTGAGTTTTCCTGTCATATTCATCTCTTCTATGATACTCCATGTGTTATTCTGACTCAGAGAGAACACAGCCTTGAACAAGTTGAAAGCTAGTGTTGGTAGACGATACATGTCCTGTTTGACATCGTGAACGGTTTTAAACTCCTCGTGAAAGTCGAGACGAATTCCATAGTCGTAGATTAATTCCTGAATTTCTTTAAATGCCTTCTCGCGTGCGGCTTGCTCTCTTCGAAACTTGTTTGCAATAGCAGTGTATTCCTTGACAAGCTCGTCTGATTTTTCACTCCCGTCTATTTTGACAGTCGTTGCCATGATGCGGTCTATATTGTTTCCCTCATCTTCCGCAAACGTTGCTTCACAAAGTTGAGCCATACGTTCTGGCGTCCTGATTAACTCTATCCCAATTTTTCCAAGAGGTGTATTGCCTGCGTAGGGGGCAGCACTATCAAATGCAAAACCCCGTGGCGACACGACGTCTTCAAACCAAAACTTCTCTTTATTCTCGTAATCATTCAATGATTTGATGTAGAGAGACTTGAGCAAGGTTTCACCAACGTTTAAAACAAAAAAGTGCACCATTCTGGTAAGATTTCGGAAGTACTCTGTATTCATAGTATCGTCATGAACTAGAATACACCACTCGACGTCAGAATATGGGGTAGTCTCCCCTCTAGCTAATGAGCCTAATCCCAAAACAGCGTATTCTTGTGGAGGGGGTCCTAAAATCTCTTTACTCCATGCTAGTAAGCATTGGAATAGCTCTATTACTCCAGAACAAACGTTACCACACAATACACGGGCATCCCCAATAAAAGTCTCTTCGAATTTTACTCTGTCATAGGTTGGCGAATCTAAGACCAAATTCACGTTTAGCTCTTGAAGCAGTGTCTTCGAAAGGTCACTGACATTTTCTCGAAGACTATGCAAACGCGACGCCACGTCTGCTCTGAAATCAAACGGCAACTTTGATGGAGTAACACCTACTACTTTACAAAATGCGAGCTCGTTGTTTCTCATCCGTACAGCAAGTTCATGTTTAAAACCGAACTTTTTGGTTCGCAAAGTAGCTGCATTGTATAATGCAGCGGCCTTCACAAAATTTTCCTTCTCTTTTGTCAATCGTCCGCGCTCTTCGTACACGTCCCCTAATTCCTTCAACGCTATGGCATCTCTCTCCAAGTCCTCGCGTGGTTGGCTCTGTATCGCCAAAGCTAGGTCACTTTCTGTTTTATCTAGTGTGGCAATGCGAGTATCTGAAATAAATGAATAGACAATACAGAGACAAATCTATTACCAAGTTTGAGATACGTAGACTTGACAATATTGCGAAGGAAGCTGGTATGATCACGACCTTCGCTTATTATACACGGCGATATCTCGCGAGGTTTTGCGCAAAGTTTTCGCTTCTACTAAACGCACCTAAGAATTAATGGTGACACAGTGTTTATTTGATTAGGTTCGACTTCATGTCAATGAAGTTTATATAGGTATAGCTTGTGGTTTCACCGAGAACATTGTGTTGGTTTCAGGTGCCAAAATACGATGAAGTTCAGGATTATCATACCCATTATCACAGTTCTGGTAATGATTTATACTAGTAATAGCTCATGAACTAATAATTTCACGATTTAGGGGGTTTCATACAAATTTGGACATCCAGCAATATCGTAACAACATTGAAACCTCACGATATGACATATTTGAAGATGACAACAATCTGGTACATGTACTTGGGCCAGTCCAGACAATAGAGGATGGCTATTAGGTGTCGGTTTATTATACATTCAAGACTGAATCCGAAACATTCCACCGAGGAATTTCTAGCGCATTGTGAAACCAAGGACAGACATAGGTCACACTTTATTTTGCGCAGTACAGTGTTGTTATTTTACTCTACAGATTATGTACAAGGTAATAAACGTACCTCTGTACCCCTCTCTCTTTTCTCCCTCCCACCCCCAGCCTCCCATCTTCCCCCATCTCTCTCTCCCACCCTTTCATCCTCTCTCCTTATACAAATTAAATATAGGTTAATGAACGTGTCATCTCTCTGCCTCCACCCCCTCCCCCTCT
>NMRA01000886.1:40543-104339 GCA_002633005.1 Phoronis australis
TTATTTGATCTTTATGTTATTTGTACACTCATATTTCTGTACCTCATCAGTCATAATAAATGACCTTATATCGCCCTTACACGGTCTCCTTTGTATCTCTTGAAACGGAGCTTGCGACGCACCTATTATTTTCGGGACATATTCCGAGCATAAATGATATTTCACTCGTTAAATATATTTATGTGAGAATATGGACTCGTCCCTCTTATACCCACATCTTTCGGACTGGTCCAATAACCCCTTGTGTAGATTCGCATGCGGTCCTCCTGCACTCGAGGCACTAGGACATTCCATTTCCAGCCTCACTATTGGTTCGTTTCTTTTTATTGCCCATCTTTCCAGAGATTATTATTTTATCTTTATGTTATTTGTACACTCATATTTCTGTACCTTATCAGTCATAGTAAATGACCTTATATCGCCCTTACACGGTCTCCTTGGTATCTCTCGAAACGGAGCTTGCGACGCACCTATTATTTTCGGGACATATTCCGAGCATAAAAGGGGGAATAAATATAGATTATTACATAACGCCCCTAGTGCGATAATTCTCCAATATCCACTCGGGCTCTAGATAACGGGGGATAGCGACTGAGAACAAACATGTAATAATCTATTCATACCACATACTGAATGAGAAACATTGCAATGAATCGATCTACCTCGGCTTTGTAACTACTTTCTATGTCAGAGGCCCGGGGTCGGAGGTCGTGACCTTTTAAGAAAAGCCGAGCTATTTTTGTCAAATAATGCTTTTACTCAAAACCAATTGAAAATTAAAACAAATTAGAAATAAAGTGAATCTATAAATTAAGGCTTAGCAACTATTATAGCTTACTACACATTTTATCACGCTAAGCTTCGTCCGGGAAAATATCGTCTGCTAAAGTTGGTTACCACTAGTAACTGACTATAATGCTCAAGTCAAAGGATCCCGACAACACGATACCCGCATTCAAATATTGGAGATCGGTGATTTACAACTGAAAGAACACGAGTGAAAAAATTTAACTGAATTAAAATATCGTTTTTATGAAAATTATGCGTCTTATTTTTCATAGCGTATAAATGCCGGTGCAATGCCCTTTACTGAACATGCGATTGTTGCGCGTGCTCATTTAAGTATTCTATTTTCACGTTCGATGACGTCAGCCGCTGAGTGGTGTCGTAAAGTGGGCGACTCGAAACTCTCTTGAGGCCCGGGTTCGAATCCGGCCTCGGTTTCCCGCCAAATCGTTGTCTCACTAGTGAGATAACTTTATGGGTTATTACACGGCTGTATCTGCCATTTGACGCTAATATTGTGGTACAAAAACGCCCCTCGGGCGATAATTCTCCAAAATCCACTCGGGCTCTAGATAACGGGGATAACGATTTCGCCATGTAATAATCTATATGTATCTACCATTCGAGGCTAATATTGTGGTATAAGAAAACAGATCTGTAACAATAATTGTGTCTAAAGATAGGCTGGAAACTTTCCTGTAAATTACATTTATTACGCCTTAAAATATCTTACCGATTAAGCCCAGCACACAATACGTTATGGATACAGGGATGTTCTTCATCGAAAGCTCCAACCGCCATGAAGAGAAAAAGCCATCCAAGGCAAATTTTTGAGCCGAGTACGCTGCAAACGATGGACAGCCAACCTTGCCTAGAAATACGACAACAGTTGAGCTGCAATCGATTCTTTCCACCTGGTGAACCAGCTAAGTCATCTGATTGGTTCGTGATGATGACTTCCGGCTTCCAAACCAATCACATGTAATAGCTGACAGATTCGGCGTATTTAATCAAGTCCCGCCATTGTATGCATATGACACCAGAGCACTGACAATAATAAAACGCAAGAAAACCGTTAACAAAGTCTCTGTACAACGTTCCGAGTTCCTGTTTAAGGGCACCTCATGTTGAATTTTGAAATATATCGAATATGTAACTAATGCAGTTAAGCTTTGCAACCTGAATTCAGTTGCAAATCCGTTGAAATCCACGATGTGAAGTAAAATTAAACCTGACACGGGCACTAACGACATTAGTTTTTTGAAACAAACAAGAGCGCAAAATTGAGTTGCACAATGCCTGATCGGGTCTCAAAAGAGATCGAGGCATATTTCTACCTCAGGGTATCCATTCTGCATTTAACCGCGAAGTATTAATGATTTTTGTCTCACATAATAAGCATTAAAACCAACCCAATTGATTCAACAAGCATGGGTTGAAAAATGATAATTGAACAGACGACTTAAAATACAGATTTTATTGGTTCACCCGCAGAATGACGTCAACTGTCAAACTTTTGGAGGGACTGTCCTGCTGTTTGAAGTTTTGTCCTGTGTTCCAACACAGTATCGAAAAGTCCCACATCTTCACATACGCGAAGAAATTTCGTATATTTCGCGCTTTTCCATACTATTCAACCCTATTTAACGATTTCGTTTCTCATGCACGACTANACTTACCCATAATTGAGCTAACCACAACGATGCTGCCATTTGTTTTCACAAGTTCGGGCAGCGCATGCGTAGCTAAGTGCACATAAGAAAAGAAATTGAGGACAAAGCCTGCTTGTAACCTATCGAGATCTTCTTGACCACCACTCCACATCCATCTGCGAAAATAGCCGAGATGGTTTAAAACTAGGTAATCCAATCCTCCTAGCTTGGATACAGCGACCTGAAAAATCCGAGTGACGTGTGGTTATTGAATATCGTAGAAAATGTACAAATATGGTCATCTTCTAAACATCGCATCTCAGAAATATCTAATTGAATCCAAATGAAACTTTCAGATGATATTATCATTATTCTCAAAAATGGGGTATTGTTTTCAAAATACTTCGCTTTTGCATAAGGTGTTACGAATTTTTGGACTTACAGCTGTATATGGGTTTTCACACCGTTTTTTACTATGAACATAGGCATACATTTCTTATTCCACTTCAAGTTTAGTGATCACGTGACTCCGCCATTGGAAGAACCGCATCACAGTCCAAAATCAAATACTTCACGCTTTCTACTTTCCAAACATACCGGTTTTCACTTTTATTGGCTAAAATCCTATGGTGATGCAAAATTTTACGTAATCAAGAGGCAACTTGCTTGAAAAGTTACTCACAATCTTTAAAAGATTTCCAGAGAAGCATATTTGTACGGGGTTCGGGTTGCAAGACTAACTAGCGGCGCAGAGGCGATAATTACAAGTAAGTGTCGTCTTTGCCTGAATTCAAGTAACTATCATACGAAAAGAATCCTATGTTGACACTCTCACCGGTCGAGATTGGGCTTAACCGGTTTGCGTACCTCGAAATCTGCCGACATTCAGTCAAAGACACCATGCTGCTGCAGTTAATTACGTGGCCTTTGGCTGGTCACGTTATAGTTCTCTAGATAAGCAGACACACCAGAAACACACTGGGGGCAACAACAGTATTCTTAGATTTTCGTTTTGAAAGTTTTTAAGTAGCATAGTTGGATTTTGAGGCAAACCAAGTGTCATCGTACAATTATTTGCATGTACCTACGTATAGTTGTTTCATCTTAATTGTAAAGACAGCAAACTTTGGAAGAAGCTCGCATTCTCCCGGTAGGGCCTGGCAGTGTTGGTCCTCTGCGTCCGAACTAACAGCAAATCTCAAGCATTTTTCAAACCTTTTACTTCCATTTTTGCCTTACAGATATTGCAGTTTTATCGATAGCCATGGACACGTCAACAGCTGGCTCCAGGGACGTGGGTGTGTTACGGTAATTATGGGTTATGTGGCGAAGCTTCCAAAGTCAATGCAACAAGTTTCCGGCCGAAATGGCCATGTCAGTCAAGAGTCGATCTGTGGTGCGCCTTGGGACAAACTTAAATCTTCTGGCTCTTGCACGAAGGCTCACGACCAATGGTAGCATAATTGGCAGGTGATCTAGCGAGACTCATCCGAGCGCGGGTAACATCTGTTGTCCGTGGAAACAAATCTTGCTCTTGCCTAGTTGATACCCGGTCTATGTCTTCAGGACTAACCCGTCGTAGTAGCATAGCTTTCTTAAATGGTGTCAGTATCACATTGGGCAATGCTCGGCCGATCCCATCGATTGAGCTCGGGACATCTCTTGACAGAGTAGCGTTCATGAAACCCTCCTTTGGCTCTCCATAACGAAAAACCTAAGCAGATGACCGGGTTTCTTCCTAGCATCATCTGCCGGACAAGGGCGGAACGTTACAATGCCGTTGTAATACGCAGATCATTGGGCGACTGCTGCCTGATATCAAACAACGTCGTTCGATGATCACCCAGCAGCCTGCAATTGCGAAATCGGCCTGAAACTTGTAGAATTGTCCACCGACGCCCTCTTGGCGCAACCCGATAATTGTCTGATCATGGTCTAACTGTGGTCCGAATGGCCCATGTGACAATTTTTATCCCGGAAAATCGCCACTTCGGCGCCGGAAGCCATCGCTTTTTGTCACTGCCATATTTCATCCCGCTTCGTATCTGCCATCACTTCGATGGACACCGGGATAGACCGTACGACTTTGATACAACGAGACCTGTCCTTGTCGCAAAAGAGCGCAAAGAACCCGATACTGCACATTCATAAGTTGTGATACCCAGCAGCAACCTTTGTGCCCGTTATAAACGATTAGCTAGCATAATCTGCCTAATAATAAATGTTTCTAAATGACATTATGATTGTCCTGTTTATCCAACTTAATTCGATCAAATTGTAACAGAGCTGTATGTGACCCTAGAGAACCACAGCGAAATTCATTGTCATTTATGGCGACTGGTTTCTTACTGTATCCGTTCTGCTATGTCCTGATCGTCTGGGGTAGTAGAGTTTGTTCCATTTCCAAAACTAGCCAACTCGAGAAATATTGTCCGGGGAAATGCCTACGGTGGATTCGAACTGCCCAAGACTACACGACCAGTGTTAAACGTGAACATTGTCTCTCAGTCTGGAAACCACCAGCTGTATGCTTGGCTGGAGCTTTACCAATAATGTGATTTTTTAAATAATTTTCGATAAGCTATGTCCAGTTGCATATACAGTAGAATAGCCTGGGAACTTATGCAATGCCTGGAGAATATTCTCCGGCCGGTGACCTAGCTGGAAAAATTGCGAGCATCCTTGCCCCATTCCTTATTTTGGAAATTCACCTTTTAACTGTCCGTTGCAACCGATATGCGAGCACAAATTTGCCCTTATTCCCGGCCTGAGAAATCAACATATCTGAGAAGTACTTTTTTAAGATTAAGTCCGAAAAACGTAATTTTGGGATTAAAGTTGAATGGGATAGGCCTTTTGACAACAGCAATAACATGAGTTGTTGTTGTGATTTTTGTTACGCTAGTTCACGCCGTGTCACTTCAATATTTAAAAACCTTTAAAATACACTGCTTTTTAACACTTGAGATTAGACTCAGCGGTAGAACGTTTGGATAGTGGTGAGTTTAGTGGTTTCTACTTCAAGCTACTGCTAACGTCGGTAAAAATAATATATGGCTGATACCCTACGAAGGCTCATTCGGATATCTGTGCTTAGCTTATAGGCTTCCATCACATATGTGAGGGTGAGATTTCATCCCGGAGTGGGCCTGAACAGTTTTTTGTGTTAAGTGGTAACGCACAGCTTCAAATATATTGCGGGAAAACCAAATATACTTCATGGCCACGTGTCCGCCCATCATGCTTTGAAATTGGCTTCAGAGTTCCATACCTTTATAACCGCTTCTGTAGTATTCAAAATTTCATGATCTGCGATAATGTAGTCTATGTTTCTGGTACCCGGAGCCAACTCTTTACAACGGGCGACAACCTTATAAAGAGAACGAAACAATAGATGTAAATATGATTAGATTGTTAACTTCATCAAACGCCTCGGGCCAGCTTCGTCCCCAAGCCTCAACATGATGTTAAACCGATCAGCGCCATCTTAAGGCTTGGGGACGAGGATGCACTCGGGCTAACCATATTACAATAGTTCTCAGGACCACGTAAATTTCATGTTATGTCGGGCGCAACATCTCTAATCATGCCGACCTTCCCCAAAGACACTTCATACAAGTTCTTCCACGATGCAGTTAAAAATGAATTCATTTTGTCACGAACTATATATAATTCCAACCTGCGGTCATGATATGAAAAGGTTCTTGTACGCATACAATCATTTCTGTGATTTGGATAATTGATATGATACGATATAAATGACAGATTAGAATTCATATGCAATGTTAATTAAAATGTTTCCGCCAATGATGCTTTGAATGATGATCTTTTACTAACCTCCTGATGATTTGATGGTAACCAAAACGAGGTTGAAGCCCTAGAGGTTAAAAATCTTTATGTCGCCATCGCGGGAAATAAGGCAAAACAATGGCATAAACCTAAAAATTGATGATATTTTTCGGGAAAATAGTTTGCGTCCAGATGATGGAGGCATTACAGTATTGATTTTATTTTATTTTATTGCATGCAGTTGAAGAGTTCTTCTGAACCATGACATGTCTTTAGCACAATAGGATTATATACATATTTTCTGGACCTGTCTTCGAATTATCCATTGCCAGAGAAACGTTTAGGATTATTAAAATGATTGAATCTCGCTCATACACATTATGTATAGAATGCCTTACTGCAGAAAATACGCAGGCGTTTTTATAACAAGATGCCTTGTTAATTTGTTGCAAAACCTTTGTAATGGTCTGGACTGCACTGACTCAGAAAACGATATGGGCCAGAGCGAAAAACGTAACTAAATAGGCCCACTAGTGTGACCTCTGTGTAGACGTACTGTACAGCGTACTGTCACCTATTGTACGTTTCACCGAGTGCCGCCAGGCGGACTGTAGTGTCAGAAGAAAATGCACACCCACTCTGTTATGGGGATGCCCCCACAAGTGAGCACAGCGTAGCCCTTTAATATTAAAGAAAGATCCGTAAAACCTTTAGATGCCTAGAATTAGGACTTCAAAAGTGGTTTGAGCAACAGTTTAGCTTTACATATGCGAAAAGTAGATAAGGCATGGGTTGTGGCCTGTAACATCGGCTGACTCGTTTTGACATCTGAACTCTTCGAAGTCTCGTATGTTTGGCGCATAAACATAGGTACGCAAGGTTTGAAACGCCATGATTTTTCAAGCGCTGAGAAAAAGAAAAAGAAATTGCATCAATTTTCTCGTCTCAGGTGAACATTATTTTTTGAAAAGGGAAACAATACTCAGGTACCACCGACTAGGCTTTCAAAATAAATCGCCAGAGACCAGAAAACTATTATTGTTTGGCCTTACAACAGAATTCACTCATTTCTCATAAGACCAACTCAAACTTAGCTCTTCACAGGCTGGTTACTGTTTTGCTACCAATGTAAATAAATAACAGCAATAACTGAACCAACGACAAGACCCACATTAACAACTGTAGCTTGACATATTGTTGATACATAAGACCTGAGCATGAGGGTACTATACACTGAGTTTATGAATGATGAATATGTTTCCTCTCCCAGTCGTCTGCGTTTTTATTTTTATAAAGCAGCAGCTTTCGATTTGGTATTGGGGCAAAACATAATATGCTTGGGAGACAAGTTTCGCAAAAATTGTATAACATGCACAAATAATGTTTATATTTAAACGAAGCTTTAGAATCACACGTTAAAAATTGTTAAAGATAAAACCCTTTGAAATTTGGAACATTTTCGATACACTCACTTTAGTATGCACAAAGACTTACGGCCATCAAAAGTATTGACGTTTCTTATGTATTTACGTCGAGACCAAAAATAATATAACTGGCCTAAATCCCTCCAAGCTGACATACTTGGACCAGTTAGATCAGCACGCCTTCCCCTTTGGAACTGAACTGGACGAGACAAAAGACGGCAATGGTTGTTCAGTCCAACTTGTATGGAGTAACGTATACAATGTGCTTGTTCAGGGGCTCTTTCCTGAACGACTATGTTTTTGGCTTAAAGAATCAATATGCAAATGGCTTAGCTTATCTCACGAAATAATTAAGGCTGAGGCTAAAAATCAAAAAAAAATGTCTACAACTCGAAGCCAAAAATAGTTTGCTCGAGAGCAGACTAAAAGTGAAATTCAGCATTTGACCGTAGCCTCTTGAAGAAGGAAACCCCGAGTCCTGCAGAAGTTCATGTAACAATACTGCCACATGCAACACTCATTATTTCATTTCCGGTTGATGTACTAAGCGGTCACAAACCTAGTTAGCAGCATAATCAGCAGTGGATGTTATAAATATTGGAGTCTATACATCTGCAACTGCAAAACCCACAATTAAACATGCCTTTCTCAACTTGTCTTCGCTCCGTGCTGTGATAATGATGTTGGCTCCTAAACGTGCATAGTTATAAGCTAACTGCTCTCCGATCCCCCTCGATGCTCCGGTGACGATGACCCGTTTGTTGTCAAGTTTTCCTGAAAAGAAAACAAAAGATTAAGTGATGTTCGTTTAAGTAATTGATTTCAGCAGACCTGAGTGTGACGCCACAGAAAGACTAAACTTTAGGACCAATAGAAACCTCGTTCTGACCTCCAGCGCGCAAGACCAAACGGACGGACCCAGCATTTTTAAAGGGGGGGGGGTCGGACCAAGGATTTTTTAAATGAAAGNAAGGGGGGGGGGGTCGGACCAAGGATTTTTTAAAAAGGGGTGTCCAAGTAAGCTATTTGAAAATTATAGATTTGATATCACTAAAATCTAGGGGAAAGGGGGTCCGATCCGGATCCCTTGACTCCCTGGATCCGACATGTACTTATTGCAGGTGTTCCGATTCCTCAGAATACGACTGTTCGAACAGGGCGTCATCGTCGTAACCGCTACGGGTTTGACTGAAGACGGCATCTTCTGATTCTTCTGAGTGATACCACCTCCAACAATAGTCCCCGATTTAAGGTTGCAGGGCACGGGTCCTGCCCCTCGTTTGGCCGCAAAAAATAAACACTGAAATGATACGGAAATAAATTTGATCATTTATTATGTTGCGGTTAAACGTGAGCGTGACGTACTTTAATGTATCTGTGAACGTGTGTTGGGCACAGACACTACAGAATTAAAAGTGTCCCCTCAAGATAGCCTATATCTGCCACTGGTCCCAGAGGCGGTTCCAGGATTTTGAACGGTTGGGAGGCAGGGCAGAGTATTAGCCAGGATTTTATGCTTATGGGATAATATGAGCGGTTAAGAAGTTATTGGACTCCGAATAACTGGCTGGACAAGAATAGCAAAACAAAAAACGTGCTATTGAAATGCGAAAGAAAAGCACCTAACAGGCCAGTCGATAAGACAGACAACTAACTATTCACACAACATACCAGACTATTTTTCACAAAGCCGACAGCATGCTAGAGGCGGAAAGAACGAGGTCACGGGCCCGAGTAATTGACTGGGACAGTTGAAAGGAAGTTCTTGGCACGTCA
Organism: Phoronis australis; assembly: GCA_002633005.1. Classification (NCBI taxonomy): domain Eukaryota; kingdom Metazoa; phylum Phoronida; family Phoronidae; genus Phoronis; species Phoronis australis. The sequence goes on from NMRA01000886.1 coordinate 49,971, forward strand.
CATCACAAATGTGAGCACAGCCGCATCTTGACTTGGCTGCATGCTAGGGGGTGCTACCTCTGAGCGGCCGGCGTATTGTAAATGCCCTCAGGACCTTGACATGAGATTTTCTTTCTTTGTTAGAGCGTGAAGAATTAGACATGTAAGGGAGGATGAGGATCATATAAGTGGCCTTTTTAAACAGATTACAAGTACCGTTACCTGTGAAACCACAATTACGAGCCTGCATGACCCGACTGAGTAAGCAGTGCCACCGGCAGTTTCGACAACTGGCCGTTTCCTCTTAGTTTCGTTAAATACATTTATTTTGCCACTGAGTTTTTAACAACCAATTCAAATAAAACAAACAGCAGACAAAGATGGCAATCAGGCAACCGTTTACAAGTGTCACGGCCTATCGAACGTGATTGACTAAACCGGTGACCAAGTTCAGGGATTGATGACTACTCCAGCCGGGTTACCCGTGCAACATATTTATATTGGAGCTCATAAGGCCTCATGCGATGCTGCTGTGGCCAAAAGGCTTTTTGGTCATAAGACATTTCTGACTGGTGACGGCTCCCGCGCCCCAGCCACCGACGTGCCGTCAGTTCGAAATAGCGATCTGAAGACTTACCTAAATCCGTTCTATCCACCAGTTGAAAAGCAACATACAAGGCGATTGCTCCGACTAAGAGAGTGGCTTTCCAAAGCAGCGCCATTGTTAAGTGTGGTCCATTGAACAACTAGTTACCGCAATATAATGATACTTGACCTGTATATAGTTTTGTAGACCAACGAACTTTGCAAAGGGAGCATTCACATATTCCATTATCACTCGAGGGGGTGGAGTTGGTTTGGAAATGATGAAGATTTTTGAGAGGGAAAGGACGACGTTATGGTGACGACATCGAGTAGTTGATTAGACTCTCCATCACAGTTGTGAAACTAGCTGGTTCGGTCTGGTCAGGCAGAAGTGACTATAATTCCAAACTAGACTGGGACCCGCCGTTTCACGCTTGCAGCCGGGATTTGACTATGTCATTGAGCAGCTCTTTTGGGAAGTATTGGGCGGGCACGAACTCTGCGTCATCCAAACTCTTTTTCCTGGATTCAAAGACAGTCGACCCTTGGGCAATGATATAAAGTAATAATTTGCGGCCTAAGGTAATTAATTTACGCCGCAAATAACCACTTTACGCCACAACTGATTACTTTACTCTTGACCCAACAAGAATTAAATTACGCACATAATTTAACGGCGTAACGTTCACCAATTTCGCCAGTGATAGTTTCCCGCACTCGCCCGAAGTGTGAAGACAGCGATAAAGTCTCCGCCTTCCTCATAACGTAAATTGTTGGCTATGGGTGCCCCCACGATAGCCGTTTTTGACATAACCACGGATGTTAATGACAGCGAAATCTGAAATTTGCGGTTATCTCAGTCTAATTATCGTACGCCATCCACCATGTACAAAATCTCCCGAGGTCACGTGTTTGATGACATCGAACCGGCGTGCGTTCAGTTACGTTAGGACCTACGATAGGACCTAGCTAAAATCTAGCCAAAGTCACATGTTCTAATTTAAAATATACGGCAATATCTCACGTAATCTCCCGAAGTCTTGTTTTTAGCGAGGTCCTAGCGTTACTGAACGGGAGGCGGGTTCTCCGTTGGCAGTTTCGGTAACACAACTCACCTGGCGTAACAAAAAAATTACTAATAATGAGTGATTTGAACTTCCATGTACTAACGGTCGTCGGTCTTAGTCCGAAGTCTTCGCCTTTGCGGCCGACTGAGGCTTTTCCGTCTTAGTTTTCCCAGTCGAAATTTATTTTTAGTAGTTTCGCCATTTTCTACTGAATTATTCTAATGCTGCATGTTCTATGCTATAAATGTGTGTTTTGACCCATGCTTCTCCTTGTGAAACGTAATAAGCCCAATCAGACACGCGACCTTGTCATTCAATCGTTCCTGAATGATGAACCTTCCAAATTTACGGTAAAGATCTAAAATGACATTAATCTACGGTGTCACTCGGCTCCAGATCATGACAAGCGCAGGTTTTTATCAAAGTTTCGCCTTCGCATCATTATCCCATTGCCACACCTGCTTTATGGTTTTACACCCCATTAAATATGTTTTAACTGCTGAAATCATGTGCACCTAGGTCTTTTAATGGAGACTCACGTTTGCCCGGCTACGTTCGTGCGTATATGGATGTACATGTACGCAAGTTCAAGGGAGGAATCAACATATTGGTCCGACTTCAAAACCACTTGTCCAGACTTCAAAACCACCCAGGAGTCGACTGGACTCCAAAACCAATTGCAGTGGCAGGTGAACAAACGTTCGAGTTGTCCGGACTTCAAAACGTGACGGCCTCACCCATAAATCTAGTTTGCTAGCCCTACAACACGATGACCGATGCTATAACCAGGTGGCAGGTGATCAAAGACGGCGGCTGGACTCCATCAGACTCGATTTGAATGATCTCGGACGATTCAAGTGACATCTAGTGTTTTTTCATACCCGTTTGTATGTTTTGTTCAAAATCGGCGATTTGTTTTGCCATTGTGTTTCCGTACAAGCCAACCAGTTTAGATCCGGTCAATTATTTTTTTTGGGGTGCGGCCATCTGAATTTGAGCGATACCGGTAAACCTGTTTTGAGGTCCGACCACCAAGTTAGAACACCAGCCATTGGGTTTTGCAGTCCAGCCAGCTGGTTTTGAAATCCGGGCAAGTGGTTTTGAAGACCGACCAACTGTGATTTCAACCCTTGATGTTGCAGGGTTTTGTTTGTTTATTAATTGCAACCGCTCCACTGATTTTCAAAATTTAACCAGGCATCATTGCCTCGAAGGCATCAATGCAAATAGCGCCACTGAAGTCAATGGCTCCAGGCGTACGAAAACCTCGCAAAACTCACTTGAGACTAACATTCTTTAACAGTGCTACGAAAGGTAGCACTGTCGAATGTTGTTTAATATGGGTTCTCACTGTTTTCATTAATGAAATGACGTCATAGCATTCAGCCATTCCCAGTGGTTGAAATCTGGAAAGCCCCTTTCAGTTTACATTTACCAAGCGGCGACCACCTTTTTACTTGAACAGTTGCAGTTTATTAAAACGGGCAGTGACCGAAGTAAACAAAACCAAGGAAACCCCGATCCAGTGGCTTAAGCTTAAACAAGTGCAGACAGTGCATAAAGGCATGTGCAAGTGATGGCGACGTGATCGGCATACTTCCGACCAAGACATGCGCATTGATGCCCACGCATGAAATTCCATCATACTTCCAAAGGGATACTTCAGTATAGGTGGTGATGAGTCAGAGGGTACTCAAGACTTGGAAAGATATCGCGATGCAGTGCAGGAGAAGCACGCGCGAGAGCGCAACCTATGCTACTCCTCCAAGCATACGATTAACTCACGCAGACAGGAAGCACGCTTCAAAACGAGGCTCACTACAGTGACGGATCTAGGATACCATAAGGGGAGGGGGGGGCAACATGTCGCCTCGGGTAATTGGGCAAAGCGCAATTGTATGTGCACAGCCGGCCCGAAAGTTCCAGGGGCCGGGGATGTGGACTTACTGTTTGGAAAACCATTGGTGGACTAAAAAACGGATACACGATTCCGCCGCTACCTGTGGTCGGAGCACCCCCCCTCACCCAGTACCGGCCCTAATTGCTGAACTCAATATTTCCTCACGCTTCACGCTGTTGCTGTTTCATCTTGCGTGCGGCAGCCAAGGGGGTGGGTGGCAGGCCCCCTAGCCCCCCTAAATCCGCCTATGCAATACGATACAGCAGCTCCCGTTAAATGTCTTATCCGCGTTTGTGTTCCGCGTTGCTCGAACGGCGATAGAAAAATTACGGGCAATCAACTATCTTGTATTACAATTTCTAAAAGTGTTGCGATTCGGAAGCGTTGGGTCGTTTCCATACACTTTGACGAAGGAAAATATTTCCAGATAAGAATGATAAATGTTATTGGAAGTTTGATCACATTTTGTCGCATCTCGGTTGCCGTGCATCATAGCAACGCTAACGGGGAATCTTTGGCCAGACTGTGATTACGTGATTATGAGTTGAAACATTGCATTATTTTCCTAAAAGGAACACAATAACCAAGCTTGATCTGCCCAGTCAATTGAAGCTCTAAAACGAGATGGATCATTGTTTTCAGGTTATGCTTTTGACGAACGAACTGGGTGTTTTAATTTTAAAATTAATCTTGGTTGAGAATGATGTAAGAATAACACAAAGAAAGCAGAATTGACGGTCAAATAATTTTTAGCTTCAATTACCCGCCTGTTTTTGATTTTCATAAAAATAATTTTAATAACACCCAACAATCTTCCAGATCAATGGCAAATCTACTGTTAGTCTCGTTAGTCCTTTCCTCACTACCAGCCTTTGCTTGTTGTTGATATTAATATTGTTGATCAACCAATAAAACCAGTAGTATGGTAAGTCATTTAGGCGCCCCATTTATGAGGGTCCTCGGTCAAAGGTCAAACGGAAAGGTCAAAGGTCACGTGTGACGATTTCAACCGGAAATAACGTCATCTGCCTACAGGACGGAAGTGGCAATGACGTCATACCTCATTACGTAATGGGTTTCATTGGACCTGTTTGAGAGGGACCTCAATCCAAGGCCAAGGTCATGCGTGTAATCGGGAGTCATCGGTAGACCGGAAAAACTAGTGGAAATCATGTGATTTCTGACGTTATCAGGTAAGTTATGGCGTGGCACCGTCCACCACCCGGATGTTCGTAGAGTTCAGCAGATCGAAAGCGGAAACAAAATAGGGATTATGCTGCGCACTGAATAAGAACAAAATGGTGATTCCCTTATTTCGCCTGGGTCACGTGTCGTCGTTGTATATTGCTTGTTCTCTCTCATTTCTCAACAACAGATGTCGCGTATAATCCGTGCGTGAAATGTGACGGGACGTTCGTAACTTTACCCTTATTGTTATTCTTATTTAGTTGCAAATGTTCAGTTATTCTTATGCTAATGTCTTTGTTGCGTCTCAGTGCACCTTTGTTACGTGGGCATGTGGGCGCGACTGTATGTGTCGGGCACTTCGCTAGCGACAGGCTTAGGAGAAGGGTGTTTCCTTCCTTTGCTTTCATGAAAATTGATCGTTATCATGTGCAATTGAACTGAAACGTATGCCTGATGAGAGGAAATACATATTTTTGATGTTCAGTGGAGACTTGCTCTGTTACAGAAAGATGATAAGGGAATATTGTGACCACCTAACTCAACAACAGATGTCGCTCATACCTAACCCAGGTACTGACGGTACTAAGCTAAAATAGAACATAAACTTCATATTGTTTAAAGGTGTATTAATAGCAAAGTGCATTCGAATACACTACAAAAACCGTCAAGACGTCCAGACACCATTATCCGTACAAGTAGCAAATTATTAAATGTCCTGAATTAAATGTTCAAAGGTTCAGTGGTGACGCCGTCGTGAAACACCTGTTTTTTGGGATAAGTTTAGGTGAATGCACACCTCTCTCAGTCTTGAAAATATGTATACATGGTGTTATCGCCGCCTAACCGATATCCTTTGCTGAGAGCCGAGCTACTCTTCGTGCGAGACTCGCTCACTCGTATACAACGATTGTCACAGGTCTAACATCGAGTGGAAAAACTCAGTGGAACATGCGACGTCTGCAAAATATCACTGCGATGATTCATCCTACTCCGGACAGTGTGACGTGTTGTTTCTTCGAATATCGAGATGTATTTTCTAACTTGACCAACGTCAACTTTGTAGAAGGGTTGCCTGAACTTTGCAGTTTCGATAAACGCAAGAGGCATCTCGTGGTCATCAACGGCATGATGAGTGAATTGGATGGCACTGTGACAAACATATTTATTAAAGGCAGTCACCATAGAAACGTGTGCGTTGTTTTGACGGTTCAAAAATTGTTTTCTAAAAACAAAGAGATGTGCACCATTAGTCTAAACACTCACTACCCTGTGCTGTTTAAAAAACCCCGCGATAAAACACAAATTGTGCACCTCGCTAAGCAGATTTATCCGGGGAATACCAGATTCGTACAGGAAGCGTTTGCAGAAGCTACCAATAACCTTTCGGTTAACATGCACTAGTTTCTTCTTCTAGCTATTTTATAAAATGCATCGTTTGCACAAACTCCGTCTCCCCCGCTCCACTACAGACCTTCGTTGCGCCCGTTTCTGAACCGCCTTACTTCCAGGTATTGCACCGGCCCCCTATTTGGATTCGGGGTGTACTATTTTTTATTCTCGCGGGCCGTTTTTTCGCGAACGCGAAGGGAGGGTGGCCAGTTTCGTACTGGGTTTGGTGACGTCAATCCGTCGGCTCAACGGCCTTGGTGACGTCAATCCGTCGGCTTAATTTCACTCCCTCGGGCTTTCTACCTCAGTATATGTACATTTATGAAGCAACTTTTGTAAATACACTTATATACTTTGTGTACTTTCGCTCTAAAAATATCTGATCACCGTACTTTGTGTTACGGCAGGGTCAAATGTTCTGGAAAGAAATTTCTACTGCCTGGGGAAAGAATCTCGCATCCACACACTATTTCCTCTCGGCGCTTCCCACCGGCTGCTACCCGTGCAAAACCCCGGGTAACGGCTAGTATTATTTTAAACTTTCAATGTGTTTGTATTATTTATCAAACGAGACTACGAAACACACGAAGCCCTAGGTATAAGAAGACTGGGACGATACGCCATTCATTTATTACGCCACGCATGAGCTTTTTCGCAAAATATTTGAATATTTTGTTCAACTGCTCGTTTCCAGAGCTACTGAAATCCTTTTCAAAGAAACCTTCAACAAAACCAAAAGTTCACGAGGTGCACACAACAGATTGCCTGTACACGAAGTGGAAACAGACGTTGCCTGCTTAGCCTCGCTTCGAGATGAGTCCGTTACCGAATGCCTTGAAAATTTTGACGGTGGTGATTTGTGTGGAATGTTTACTTAACTCCCAAGAAAACATGCGAAGCTGTTGGTTTTTGAAACAAACTGACGTTGTCGTGAGAGCAACCATCCAGACTATTGTAAAGAAGTTTGTGTCGCAGTGCGCGCAAGAGTGTTTACAGGACGTGGAATGTACTGCTTTTTCAGTAGAGGAAGAGGGCACAGACTCAGTCAAATGCAACTTAACTACGTCGTGTTACCTTGTTCTTGGTACACAACAGAAAGGCTCCCATCTTTATGAGAAACCACTGACTGTTCCGCAATTTGGTTTCAAATGGATTCACACACAACGGAAAACTGGATTTTTTTGGATCGCTTCCGGGCAATCTGGAGTGTGGGCGACACATACAGACGGTTCCATCTGGTACAAAAGTGGCACGTACAGAGCGAGCGGAACCAACCCATCGACTGGAGGTGATTGGCTGCAGATATCAGGAGGCTTAACATACATCTCATCCGGGACAAACGTGGTTTGGGGAACGAACAGTTATGATCATATCTACTATAGGTCGTCAGTAAATTCAAACCAACCAACCGGAAGTGGTTGGCTGTTAGTCAGTGGTGGTTTGAGGCAAATAAGTGTTTCCTCCTACTCAAATGAAGTATGGTCCGTAAACAGCCAACAAAATCTTTTCCGGCGGATTGGTTCATCGTTGACATCGTTTGGAAATGACTGGACTTACATTGACCTTAACATTACACAAGTGTCCGTGGGAAAAGCAGGCGTTTGGGCCGTGAGATCAACAGGGGAAATGGTCTACAGGAAGGGAACTTATCAGACACCAGGGACGGCTGGAAGCGGCTGGGAGACGGTATATTGCCCATACACTGTCAGTAGAATAAGTGTTGGTGATGACGTGGTTTTTATCACTACTACAGACAACTTGGTGCATTTCCGTTATGGAATGTGTGCTCGAAACCCCACTGGACGAAAATGGTCTAACTTTGAAGGAAATTTTAAACTGATCGATATCGACGACGTAAGTGGTACCATCTGGGCACTGGATGTCGAAGGCCGTCCGTGGTTCAAAAACGGAAGTAATAATTGGCAAACGGTGTAAATTGTCTATCTGAATTAGACTGACACTGGTTTTAGTTCTATAAGTTTTACTTTGGTGTTCTGTTTGTTCACTAGGAGATAGCACTTGATTGACAATAACCTATGATGTCAGACTAGCCATGGTGTAATTTGTTTACAAAAGATGCTATAGAACATAGAACAGATATTGGGCTTACGTCGGACATTTTGTTTGTAGACTTTTGAACGTAGGGTCCAGAATAACCCACACTACGAAAATGGCCAAGCTATAAGAAATTTTAATAGGGTTAAGTTGACATCAATGACGTCACTGGTACTCTTTGGTTGTTGGATGACGACAGCGTCCGTGTTTCAAAGAGGAGAATAAAAATTGGCAAACGGCATAAACTGTCAAAAATCTGTTGGATGTTCCTCGCACATGGTTCAACGCCTGATATACATGTAACGTCAAGGCGTCAAATGTTACATGTACTTAGCAAAATTCCCAGGTTACCGAACGGGAACTGAGGTCGCAAAACCTGGTTGGTAAGAGCTGCCACAACGTGGAATTGTCGTGAGGACTTGACTGGGACCTGACGGGACTCACGCTCCACTGGCTTATCTACACTGATTTGAAAAGGCTTTGTCCAGTCACACGTTGTGGATCTTAAAAGAGGTGATACCTACAGTTGACGCCGCAGCAGAAGTACTTTCGTTCATCACATTGGTGCACACTCACAGGATAAATTAAGGATTACGCTCTTATTAACTATTCGACTGTCAGCATGTTTCGAGAGACTTAACCTCAATGCTGCGGTGGCTGTAAAAGGACGGCACGGCAAATTTATTTCTCCGTTGCTAACTCTATCGATAGACTTACTACCTCTATCGATAGACTTACTATCTCTCGATAGACTTCGTAACTCAGTCGATAGACTTATTAACTCTATTGATAGACTTATTATTCCTATCGATAGAGTCACTATCTCTATCGAAAGACTTATTAACTATATGGATAGTGTTACGATATCGAGGTTGCTACCTCGGTTTCAAATCAAAATGGAGGACCGAAACAAGCATATTGTCGATTTATTTAAGTTAGGACTGACTTAAAATGAAATAATAAAGGTACCCATACGTCGTTTTGGAGCGTCACTAAGCACAAGGCAATTGCGACGTGTTTTAGGCGACTTACGGACTTCGGCGCCGTAAAAAATGTGTCTGCTTTTGATGAAATGGTTCGCTTTGTTGAAGAACACGTCGCGGGTTCAGGTCAGATGCACGGTTATAGAATTATGCATCAGAAGTGCATAGCAAATGGTGTAACTGTACCACGAGGGACAATTTGACAGTTGTTAACTATCATTGATCTGTCTGGAGTTATAGCCAACGTTGTGAACGGCTAGTTCGGAGGATATGCTTTCAAAAATTGAGCCTAACAAACCGTCATATCCAAGTGACAGTCCGCTTTCGTTGTCTGGCGTCTTCGCTCATGGCGAGTTGCTATCACAAGAGCGTTTTCATTTAATTTTAATGTGTCTATTGTCACTTATTCATTGTCTTTTATCGTGTTCTCCGGCCCTTGGGGTCTTATAATAAATAATTGCGAATTCAAACAGTTACTTCCGATGCGACACTTTTTGTTTATACAATGCAATTTTGATACCAGATGTGAATGTTTGCACTGAAACGTAAACATTATTTATTGATTATTTAATTACTGAATGACAACAAGGCTCATAAATTATCGGGAATGTTACCGGTTCCGTACCAGTTATCATTATCGTACCACGTATTTTCCCGCCAAACTACGTATGCTTGCCACCCAAGAGAGTGATCACTTTTAGCGACCTCAGACGGCGACAACAGAAAGCCAAGCAAAATGTCGAGCAGACAACCCGGTGAAAAACGGTAAGCATTTTCCACTTTTTTGACATGTTGATGTAAATTTTAGCTCCCATGAATAGTGTGATAAGACAACAACAAGTATAGCAAATGAGTGAACCGATGTGCCATCTGATAGCTCATTCTCATCTCTTTGTATGGTATAATTTCTGGTTGCCAAATCGCGTGCCAAATATTTTCAGCCCACGTGTTTGAAAATAGGTCAGTGTCACGAGTGTCGTACCACTACAGGTCACGGGTAAGGTACCCTGGGTACGGTACATGTAACCAAGAGGTACGATACACAAAACGTGATACGAGTAGGTAATGTGTTGGTTTTTTTTTTGCTTTTTAGTACTATTTTTTACTTTCAGGAAAAAGCCATCGCCGTTGTCATGGACATCGGAGGATATGCAGAACTGTCTCAAAGCTATGGATGAAGGATTGGGATTTAACGCTGCTTCTAAGCTATTTGGTATCCCAAAGCCAACTATTCGCCGTCACCGCATGGGTCTGAATAAGTACGCAAAACATATCAACTTACGCGGAGGCGCAAAAGTTTTGCCTACAGAAATAGAAACTAATTTGGTAGAACACATAAAAGGTCTTGACGATCTTTTTTTGGTATCACACCAAAAGATGTTATGAAACTTGCATATCAATTGGCAAAATCCCATGGCATCCATAAATTTAGCGAAACAAAACAGTCTGCCAATAAAACCTGGTACTACAGCTTTATGAGACAACATCCAGAACTCAGTCTGCGCACCCCAGAATCTACATCTATTGGTCGCATGAAAGGTTTCAACCGCCGAGCTGTTTCAGATTTCTTCGATAAATATTACGAGCTAATTGAATTACACGGATTTACTGCTCACAGAGTGTTTAATATGGATGAAACTGGACATTCTACCGTGCAAAGGCCGTCGAAAGTGATCTCAGCGAAAGGGAAACGTCAAGTTGGAGCAGCAACAACCACTGAACAAGGAACAAATACTACTGGTGTCCACTGTCATTCCGCCATTGTTCAATACATCCCCACAATGCTCATCTTCAAGAGGAAAAGACTGTGTGATTCCTTGAAAGTTGATGCACCCACTGGTACTATTTTTGCCTGCACTAATTCAGGATGGATTGACTCTATAGTTTTCATTGAATGGCTTCGTCTAATATCCGATCAGTGAATGCCTCAGTTGAAAATAAAGTCCTTCTTCTACTCGACGGACATGCATCCCACACAAAAAACCTTGGCGCCATTAAGCTAGCGCAGGAAAATGGTGTTTTCATTTTCTCCTTCCCCAGTCACACAACGCACAGGCCGTAAACCCTTAGATGTTAGCTTTTTAAGTCATAATTGTGATTCCGATGTAGACTCTGATTAACCTACATAAACCAGGCAATTTAAGTATGTTACATAAGTACAGTTGACTGATCCATTTTGTTATCTTTAAGTGTTGGTTTGTTCGCACATATTTATAAAGACGTCTGTTAGCACTAGAATCATAGGGAAATGCTGTTTCTTGTAATATGTTTCTATGTGGCAAATAAAAGGTTTGACTGTTTGCTCTGTTGCCTTGTTCAATTTTGCTTGGTGAAATACACGTAGTTATTAGTATAGTACCACTGGTACGATTGTGATGTTCGACAGGTACGAATTACAAAACCAGTCATGTGAATCGTACTTTTATTGACTTTTCTACAACCGTGTTTTGCAGCTAAAACATAATCATTATTCTTCTAAATCACATGTGCGGTTATACGTGTGAAGCCACTTAGGCTATGAGATAGCTCCCGATTCAGTGGCTAGTTCAGCGTGGCGTACAGAGGGGTGCATCCTTAAGTGGTACGAAACCAGTAACTTTCCCCTACAATTGTACTGGTAACTGCACACAACCTGATTGCGCGTGTGATAAACAGGCGGTTAAAACATGGCACTTCGAGGCAATTGTCAGCACACCTTCAAAAACGGAAGCTATTGTCGATAAGCCTAACCTTCTGAAAGTAACGAATCGTTGACTCTTAAAAACCATTTCACACGTACATGTGACTTGCTTACAGTTACCGCATTAGCTTTTGTACATTGACGTATAACACAAGAAATCATATAGTATATGCCAATTCAAATTTTGTTGAAACAATCTATCTCACACATATCTTGCTTACAGTTACCTTCACACTTTGAACTAAAAAATACACAACACAACACAACACAACAAATCATCTTATACATTATGAAAAAGTTATCTACTCAATTAAAAAAAAACAATTTCAACAGTTCAGTAGTCTACATATGAATTCCTGAACCACATCAAAAGCCAACATACTGTCAAACTTGAAATCAACAGTGCAGTGATCTAAGAAACATGATTTTAGACAATATTGCAAACGTATTAGCAATGACGGGCTCTGAAAACTAGCTCAGGTGTATCTTGTTTACTCAAATACTGGCAAACCCAGAACGAACTTTTAAACTACAGACTGAAGTGCAAGGTATAAAAATGGTCGCCAATTTCGAGGTCCAACGGCACATAACAAAATATATATAATGACTGATAAAGCCAAAATGAGTTAGCCGTGTCTACATCTGTATTGTATGCCGAGACAAGTGACCAGTTCTTATTCTTCTGTAGCTACCCCCTGTTGGAGGTATGACAGATATAAAACATCATGGGATTCATACAAGATCATTTGCTGTTGAATAACCGTTACGACTGTCGCTGTGCCTGTGTTGTGGGTCATGATACATCACACGAAGTCCTAAACAGGCATATCGATAGAGTTACTAAATCTATCGATAGAGATTGCAGGGGCGGATCCAGGATTTTGGGTTGGGGGGGGGGCAGGGCACAGAATAACCAGAATTNCTGGGCAAGACTCTACCAGGTGTTTAGGAGATTCTACGTCAGTACCACACTCGGGACACACAGGGCTCCCCATATGCCCAGTAATGTGTCTGTGTCGGGCTAGGTTGCAGTGGCCCGTCAAAAAGGTTACTAAGTTTATCGATAGATGCAAATGCAGGCAGCGCATGTAGGGTTTTTCCACTGAATTATCCTTGAGATAACGTTCTTAATCTCCTAGTGCCTCAGTTATATATTTTAGGGAGTTGTCTCGAAATAATTCATGATGAAGTCAATTCCCCTTTCGGTGGTATTGTTTTGATTGGTTGTGTTGAGTTGGTATACTGTCTGCATGGGCCAATCAGCTTTCTAGGTTTTCGCGGAGTATTGAAAAGTCCGTACAGGTATCACTTAATTTTCCTCGGTAAATTTTTTACACTGGCTTTTCTGATTGGCTAGTGGAATTCTCAACAGGCAGCGCTTTACGCAAACAAACTAGCATGACTGATGGACTGAAGTGTAAATGTGGTCTGTTGTACAGACAAATCGGTGCTTAAAATTTATGTTCAGGAAATGTGAAGCCTAGAAATTGTGATTGCGCATTTTCGGAATGCATCTTTCCATTGTCGATGACTTTCGTTTACGATAGTGTCCTGTATTCATACAGTATGAATACCACACCGGTTAAATCGTCCAGATATGTGTTTATTGTACATGCATGTGCTTCAAGCATGCGGCTCTTAAACATCACTGCATAAACGAAATAGTTGCTGCGACGTCACTTACATGACAAGACTATAAATCGTTCACAGTCCGCCATTTTTGCATGGTGTTGCAAAGCTAACCAATGACTGCCGAGGTTACATCAACCAATGCTAAAGCGCGTGCCACTAAGTGATACCTGCGTGCTGGCTGGGCTAAGCGCGTAGGGAACCAGCGAGGAGTTACTGTTGCCTCAGGTGCGGTTTCCGTTAGACTTTAATTAAACATTACGTGGAAGGTGTAACGATATCGTTGTTGTTGCCTAATGCTAATGGTATAGTAATTTAGTTAGTCAACGTAATTTAGACTGTTTTTGTAACGTTTCATATAACCGATAAGAAAACGTTTACCTGTTGCCACCAAGACATAATGCCAATTCGATTTATGAGCAGTAATGTTATCTGTAGTATTTACCCGTGTAACCGTGAAATAAAATTTTGAAAAATGATAAATTCACCATGTAAAAGAATCCAACCCAGTTGGATTATTGGCAATGTACATTGCACTTGCTAGTTGTCCCGCGCTTGGCTTACTGTCCCAGTCCCACTTTTTGAATTTTTACGCCACACCGCCATACCACTCAAAATGTCCCACACGCGAAATTGGCATGTTATCCTATACTAGTGTGATTTCCCAAACAACATAGGCCTATTTTCCCGTTCGACTAAAAAAGAGATATTTCACAGCTTTTGGCGGTAACCACAATTTCCAAAAAAACGCCTTCGTGCACTCTTGGTTGTTACGTCTCCCGTTCGACAAAAAACGTCGGAACGTATTTGTGTGTTGTGGCGAGTATTCCATCCTTGTGTTTAGGCATAGACCCAGATGTTCCTTTGTAATCGGGATGTCCCGCTCTCAAATCCAGTTGACGGGAAGTTTAAAATAAATGTAGTATTCCTCATGTGCGTTCCCGTGAGGGCGGGTAAAATGCGTGCATGTCATGTTCTCTTCTTCTGAATGTGTGATACAGGTACAGAACGTCTGCTCACCAGCATGCTCCATCTTATTGGAAGCTCATGGTTTTGTTTTGGAGTGCCCTTCTCCTAGACAAGTCGCCTTTCATGGCTGATGAGCCCACTGTCCAGGTTTATCTCCGAGTTGTCCTCCTAGTACGTGACTTGTCGCCAAGGATCAATATTTTTACAGATTACGGGAGCTGGCCTTACTCGTAGCCGTAGTATGACCCTTACGAGTTGAAATGGGTTTCGTCTGATCTCTACCTTTCGACCTGGCCGGTATGGGTGGCCCTGCTAGGAGTTTTTAAACTCCCGCCAGCAAAGCTTTAGAGGTCAAGGAGATACGCAAGCTGTTTCCCTACTACAAGGCATACATGTACCCAGGAACAGTAATGTAGTATTAAAAATCCTTCTGTAGAGTTGAATACAGTTTCGTTGGAAAAGCACCTTTCGTGGGAATTTTGATTGAAATAACTCTTTCGCAGGAGAAGTGGTCGTGAAAAAGTCATTTTTCTGAGTGACAGATCCTGGGCCAATTTCAATGCTTCCAGGGGACCAAAGAAACGCCTAATTATTCCTGTGCAGGAAGCACATCAATAAATCGTCTAGTTGCGGTATTTCTATACCGTACAATGTAAAATCGTTCGAGTATGGCAAACAACTAAAGTAACGACTGCCCAATGACTACTGAGCAACACTATATAAATTAAACAACTATATAAACTCAAATTGTAGTTGCCAACTTGCTTTGATTGACGCTGCAAAATAGCCGAACAACGACACTTACCCATGCAAATCGTTCTCGAATTTCTTACCAAGACAAGACTTTATATAGTACTTGCCACAACATGAAAGATTCCTCGACAATTCGACCTCTTCAATTCGGTCCCTGGTTTCTCAATTCCAAAAAAATTTTCAAACCGAAGTTATCATCACTGGCAGAGTAGGTTGCAGCAAGGGAGGTGATGTCCGAACACGTAGGGAGGTGCTCGGCTACCCTGCCCTCCCTAAATCCGCAAGTGATCGTAACAGTTTATAAACTAAATGCCGGCGGTCTGGCACACGTTGGGGAGCTCATTAAAGGATCTAGGTGTGTGTCCCTGAGGGACTCGAACTCACGAACTTGAGTAAAGGAGGCGGACACTTATCACTCGGCCACACTGCCACCTCAGTCGTGACAAGCTTGACCTTTTCTTCGACTTAACATTTAAAAGTAAACCAAATCCTGTTTTAGACTATTAAGTACCATTTGGTCACTTTTTACAAATCACAAAATCATGTTCTGTCACCTTCATCAACCCTTGAAAGTTGGGAGCAACTTAATCCGGGCCGAGATCCGAAGACGCAACTTTGTCGAGAAGGAAGCCAGCGTGGTCACGTGCATTGAGTGGCAATATCTCGCAGTCTTGCGTTCTTGCCTGTTCAATCGACGAGATAACCGACCGATGTAGAGAAGGACGGCCTAACGTGACGAATGAGTGGACACACCACAGCTGATTATCTACATGAATCGTTTAGGTCTGTGAGAGGCACTGACTCTCAATCACTAGAAGGTCGGCTATAAAACCAGTTTTGGGTGAAACTACTTCAACAGGGTTCAGTATCATTTAAAGCAGCGAATAGAAGCCTATCTAAATCTGATTGAGGTCATCAATCGACAGTCATCACGTACATTAGCAGTTTGTCAATCAAATTGATAGCAAAGTCCCGAAATAACGTCATAGTCCTGACAAGAAAGTACGGAGTGTACATTTCCCTATGTCGGTTGAGCCCGCCTTTGATGATGTCCAAACCTGTGTCGCTTGTGTTAGAGTATTGAAGTATTCCCTGTTGGTAGCCCTTGGTTTTCGACATGCTGTATCGGGCTGACGTGGTATCTGAAACAACAGTCGACATGTTTTGGTCAACAGTTTAGAACAAACACAAGGCCTACTGACAATTTTTGGTATATGTAATGACACCGTTTTAATCGATTTTACTGTACATGATGAAGTTAAAAAAGTTAATATCCTTAAACGCATTAAAACGTTTTATTGTGGGAGAAATTTAAGTGTTTTTAAGTGGAATCTTTGTATCGAATTCAGGTTAAGCAAAATTCGAAGTACATAGAGGATGATAAGCCAACGGACATCTAACTAAAAGGGTCACACCTGTATGCCTACATAATATTCCTTGTCACAATCCTTACACTGTCAAGCTTGGATTCAAATTTTAAAGGTCATGTAGCATTGTGGATAATCTCAACCGATTCACATTTGAGAAGTGAGAACAAAAGCAAAAAAGCATGCACAAGTGAGTAGGTTACGAAATCAGTCTATACACGTGTATGGGTACTGTCAGGGATTGCATTCAAATTTGTTTCGTATATGAAACATGTGATGGTTTCCAAATGGTGCCTGTTCGTCGTCTATGCGTTTATATGATTTGGTGATCTGTTGTACACCTGCGGAGACAAGTGTTGGGACGCTTTAAAGAAGGTTCAGGTATGAATGATCTGGACGGATATCATTATCACCGTCGTGTGTGCTTATGAAGTCCTGGAAATTCTAGCAAAGCATATTAGCCTAGTCGTTTCGACGTTTAAACCTTATTAGATTTTGTTTACTTGTATCAACTTCGGCAGATAGAAGCGACTGAATTTGACAGGAACGTCATTTCAGGATTACTGAAATAATGAGATGCCACTTTCAGAACATTAAAACACAGACAATCTCATCAGAAGCTCGACGTTTCACTATAATACATGGAAGATAAAAAAGGGCGATTCAATATGGCCGTCAAACAGGCGAGTTTTCATTTATTAAACTTAGTGGACTGTTAAAAACTATTCAAATCGTTAATAATAAGTATCGATGTTCGTTTAGTAACGATACAACGCATATAGACGAATGGTACAATCTGATCTAGGCACACCCAGGCCAACCTGCGATCAAGAACGCCCGGAAGGCGATCGAGAACGACACCTTGCACCAAAAATGGCAGACGATAGTGACGTACCCGATGAGTTTAAGTGTTATTTTCTTCTGAAATAGAGGCTACTTTGATACGAATGCGATACACAGAAAAGCGTCAGAGTGTAGCCTTTGTTGTGGATCTGAAATAATACTTGACTTTTGCTAATTTTTGAAATAAAGAGCACAGAAAGCAGTGGCTTTGGGTAAAATTCTTTGCTCCTCTTGAAATTTACAATTTTTATTTGTTATTAGCAATTCCGGGTTCTTAAGTAGAGACGTGTGACGTTTTTAGTTTCATCATCCCAGGTGACACCTTTGTTATATATTTATGATTTGTGAAATAATTCGAGATATTTACCAGCCAGTACAAGCAGGTCCTTGTGTGAAATGATTTAGTCTAAAACATTCCAAAAGTAATTCGTAGGAAATGTTCAATGGGTTTGAAATGTTGATTTCCCTCAACCAATATTGTATATCTTTTTGTATGATCAAAGATTAATATTATTATAGAAATCTTGTTGTTCTTGATTCCCTGTGTAATCACTGCAGTGTGTCTTGAAGTGACATTAAAGACAACTTGTTGACTACGTTTTGAGAAAATCACAGTATAATACGTGTATTGTAAGTGTCTCAATCTTTTTCAATGTCACATTAAACTGGAGACCATGAACTGAAGATGCACGGTGAACTTAGGACAAAGACTACAAAGCAGAAGAGTCAAACAAACGTACATCCAAGCCACAAGGGTGCCACGAATCATCTGAGTGTTCATCTCTGTATCGATGCTATTAGCAAAACATCAAGCAAAATCCTACCCTTTTTATCAGCACAACAGTTTACACAACTTCTGGCATTTTTTGTTTAAATTCCAGACGTTCATGAGCGGGAATTTTTTAATCATCTCACGAATGGCGTTGTCGCACTCTTCTCTCTCCCTGTGGACAAGCTCATCAGCATTCTTTGACTTCACTGACTATTTTTTCCTTTTGCTGTCACAATTTTGCAAGAAGATTCAAAACTCGCTTTCATCTACTGCAACAATTTGTTTACCCCTGACTGACACGCCACATAATAGCTCCTGGGTGAGTCTTAGTTTAGTATCCCTTGCTCCCAGTGGTTTCTTCTAAAAGCAGATGTCTATTTCAAAACCCTGGAAGGGTGTACTTTCGAATCGTGGGTAACATGTTCGTTGATGCTCGCCTCACTATAGTAACAATAACCTTGTTTCCTGAAATGAAAATAAATTCATTTGTGAAAATATCTATAACTAAAATAGACAGTATGCTTGATGTACATGTAGTCCCCATAGCGATTTACTGGTAATATGCTATGGTATGCTATTGTTTAGTTTTGATACGAAAGTAACACAGTAATGACACCAAAGTGTGATCAATTCATTGCACCCACACGCATTTTGTAATCGTTTTCACGTTTTATAAGTAAACAGTTCATTATTGCTTGACACACCACGATGCGTTCCCGATCGCATAAACGAAACACAAATTTGCGTTCTCGATCGCAGTCTCTCAAGAGAAAAGTGTCGAAAATTCAGAGATCCTGACAAAATTACGAAAACAAGCGTTGCGTTATATTTTCACACGTCATTTATTCATAACTTCGTGGCCAATTAATTGATGTAGTGCCAAAAATAACCGCAATTTGTCAAAATGACATACAAATCACCTTCGGCTCATGCGATGCCTCGGTTAACGTAACTTTTCTCCAATCATGAAAGAGACACTGAACTAAACCTCTACCTGTTCTTCCCCAATGTGTTACGCCTTGAACTTATGTCTCTGTTTTCAGAGTGGAAGTAAAAAAACAATGAAAATTCATCAGATTTACTCACCTTGCCTTTCTTCGCTTCTCGCGCCAAATTTCCTTCTCGATCGCCTTCCGGGCGTTCTTGATCGTGGGTTGGCTGGGGTGTAGGCAATACGCCTCGAATTCCGCAGCTCATTCACAGATAACATCTCCAATCGGTAATGTATTCAAATGCGCATGGGCAAAATAACCTCGCATCGAGTGGAAATAGCCGGCAACATTCATGTACGTGACACACTTAACTGGGACGGACGATTGGTTGAAAGTCTTGTGTCACTCATTTGGCACAGTCCCATGTATAGGCGCTGCTATGTATCAGTGATCGACCTGACATTTGTAATTAGAAAAGGCATTCTGTAAAAGTTGTCGACTTTTAATTTTTTATTACCATGGTCGTTATGGTCAAACAAAAACATTAGACATAGTGGATGATCATGGACTACTTATTCGAGCAACACGTGTTCTAATATTTACTTTCAAGACCCTTGACCCGAACGTCACGCCATCTATGCGTCATTTTCATTTGATGCAGGATTACATGCGCATTATGTCTTCACTGAACGAACCTTAATTTTAAGCATCGATACTTGTAATTACCGCTTTGAAGTGATTTTTAGCAGTCCAACTACTTTAATCAATAAAAACTCGCCCGCAAGGCAGCCACAGAGGACCGTTCTTATATCCCTTTATGCATACCGCATGTTATAGTGTAGTAGCTATCGAGCGGATGATTGAGGTGCCAGTGATCAGAATTCCTTTAGCGGCACCGCGGTTCACGAAAGTTATCTCAATGTATCCATCTGTGGTCTTGGCAGAGAACCAGCGTACTCCTTTAGGTGCCGCTTTGGAATTCAGCGCAAGTTTGTTCACCAACGCACGCCTACTTCTCACGGTCAAATCTGTATTGACCTGATGATCTTTGGAAGCCCAAAATCGCTTCTGACGCTCGCAAGGAACATCTAAAGTCCAATCTTATATATAACAGTGTTAAAGTTATGTACGAGGATTCCAAATTTTGAAATTCTCGGGACATTGGCCAATCGGATTCATGTAAAACTTTCCGATACGCTGATAAAAATTGTCTTAATGTTCCACGTTTGGATGACGAGCTGTACAAATGGGACTTTCACGATTTTCGTAAAAAATCTGAAGTTGCATAAAACGAGAACGAAATATTTTGGAAAATTCTATGAGCAGTTTTGAGATTTCATCTCTCCATACACTTACCGGAAGGCAGAATTGGCACAGGAAGTAAGTGTTAGCCTTTGATGGGAATTTCATAAGAAGGTATAGGAGTTGCGAATGTGTTGTCTATGATCTATGGTAAAACGTACGTTTAGGACATGGAGTTTGCCTTGAACCTTCTGATGACTCACAATTACTTTTCGACCGTGGTGTACAGATATTGCGCTAACATGTCAATTGCATGTCCGAAAAACTCTCTTGTCCACCTAATATAGCGCGCAGGGTTTTAGGGTAAAAGCTTTGTCTGCGTCGGTCAACACCCCCTTTTACGGTCTCCAGAGCTGCGTGATTAGTGCCTGCAAAACCCAGCAAATCCGCTCGCCTCGAGTTTCCGTAATACTCGACTTTCCATGTTCTTTCTGTGCATAAGGTGAGACAGAATACGAAATTCTGTTCGCGTAGTACAGGTAATAAAGAGGACCTTTCCGCAACGTGACATATTCGCGAATGTTTAAAATTGAATGACATCACGTGTTTCGAATTTGCACACGTATAATAATGTAAAACGCTAGCTCGCCGATATTTGCGTGATATCTTTAGCACTCAAGAAAGAATCGGGACTAAGGTTATGAGAAGCGCTGTTGACAAACTGTAACTCTCAGTCAATTGTCTAAAATTAGCCAGCCTCAGCAGGTGAAACTTCAGATACAACGGAAAAAAGATTTTGAGTTGCAAGCTGTAGTTTTGTTGATATATGGCTAACACGTGTCGATAAGGTCCTAAACAAAGTTAAACTATAGTTTTAAACACTAAATAAACGCACGAAGTTGTATTACGTGCTCTTTACACTCATATTCAACAAAAGTTCCCCAATATTTTTAGTGGGCATAAACGGGTGCCAAAAGACAAAATAGTAAATGATGGACTATCATCAAAATAATATCACCTCGTCATTGCTGGTACAATTTCAATACTACCGGACAGTAGGGGGCGTTCTTTTAAGTACGGTCAATGAAAAAAAAACATTTTTTATAGGAAACCACACCTCGCGAGTGTTTTTGAGTGAGCCTATCTAAATTTTAAGACAATGTTCACTCTTACGTGGTTATTTTGTGAAATCGAATATAACCGCAGTATGTATTATGTATTACCAATCAACCCCAGCACGCAGTATGTGATCGACACAGGCACATTTCTCATGTAGAGCTCCACTCGCCACGCCGAGAAGAATCCATCCAAAGCAAATTTCTCAGCGGAATACATCGCCATCGTTGGAAATGCAACTTTGCCTGAAACATAGTCATGTCAACCTTTAACACAGACTGTGAGCAAAATCTTGAAAATTCAATGTAACTAAAAACGCCCAAAACACCAAACTGATGAGCTCCAATCCGCAGTCTTAAAATGGAGAAAATCTACACGGGATAACTAGCCTCCTCCAAAACTTTAATCATTTCTTCTCAGAAAAGCATAGTAAATGCGAAACTTGGCATTTGAAATCCAAAAGAACACGACTCGATGTAATAACGTTAACATTTATTTCCATATGACTTAAGTGGAATACATTTACGTGAACTAGAATTCGTCACTCTGTGACACGTTTCGTAATTCTGTCCCACAGGCAAGATACCTACCAGACGAGTACATTGTATAACTATTTCGACAGAATGAAAATGTGGTAAAAATAAAACAGTGAAAACCACACTGAACCTTTCTTCTGAACATTACTCGAATCGAACAGCATGTTTAGGCCTGTAATAAACTGTCATGCATGAAGCGAGAATTCTTCAAGTGTTTACAGTAAAAATTACTGCTTACATTTTTCTTATCACAATATCAATATATTTAACAGCGCTGTGTACCTGCAATGGAGCCGACCACAATTATACTTCCTTCTGACTTCTCGAGTTCCGGAAGCGCATGCGTTGCCAGGTAGACGTAAGAGAAGAAATTCAAGTTGAAACTGGAGTGAAACCTTTCGTACTGGAATGCATTTCCAAGCCACGCTCCTATTGGGCTGAGACCAACATGGTTCAAAACGAGATAGTCGAGACCACCGAGCTTACCAACCGCGGCCTAAAAAATATAACAAGTATAAAATACTTTTCCTTTGCCCAATAAACTCTTACTCCTCAGTAATCATTTTCTTTCTTTCCGTTGCAATATTTGTTGCAAAAGTGTTTCGTTTTTACAACTTAAAATTATTTTAAATTGGAAATTAAATGTTTTCAGTCGGAAGCTCATTTTATGATTGGACGAGCGAGGGGAAACGACCTTAATCCATGTACAAAACAGGGGCCACACCTCGCAGGCATGAGGGTAAATCCGTTTCGTGAAACTTGATTCTGCATTGGACATGTCTGTGGTGGCGACCGTGTGGTTGTGAAATTATGACAGGGAGGTTGAAAATCGCGGAGACATTGTAGCATCCAAATACAAGGGCCTCGACGACGTCTTATTAGGCCCCGAGAAAACGTAATCCTTCACGGCAATACTGTTCACCTCTTCCACCTTTATTTTCATTCAGTTGTAAAGTAGCCAAATGAAATG
The DNA here is from genome assembly GCA_002633005.1 of Phoronis australis. Lineage (NCBI taxonomy): Eukaryota > Metazoa > Phoronida > Phoronidae > Phoronis > Phoronis australis. The sequence continues at coordinate 72,926 of NMRA01000886.1, forward strand.
CCGGGGTCTTCAGTAGGACATACTGCCCGCCACACCGTGTTAAGTTTTAAAGGTCACAAGGCTGGACTTCTTTCACAGATAGTTCACTAGAAATGCATAAAATACGTTTTAATAATGTGATTAGCAAATGCATGAAATTGATACTAATGAATTCTATTTTACCTGGATCACTTTCTTCGTCGAATTTAGATCGCCCAGGTCTGCGACGATGTAGTCATGGATTCTTCCTGGTGGTGCCAACTTGTTACACTCAGCAATAACCTTCGAAATTCAAAATATTGAGAAATTATCATCCACAATGATTGACATTTTTGGGAATCGTCGTGACGGCATCTGTTTACAATTATTTTCTATCATATCGAAAAACCAATTTGAAGATAGATGCTTAAGGCTACCCTGAATGATTCATATAAACATGTTAAAACTAATTAAAATATGGATAATTATGATTACAAATAATTGACCATCTCGTGACCCGAACATACCTTTATCATCTTGTCTTCGCTTCGTGCCATGATGATGACGTTGGCTCCCAAACGTGCATAGTTGTAAGCTAACTGCTCTCCGATTCCCATCGATGCTCCAGTGACAATGACCCGTTTATTGTTCACTTTACCTGGAAGTTAACACAAGAATTTTACATGTATCTGAATATACCCCTTTTTACATAATGTGCAATTTGAACAAAGACTTAATTCGAGAGGTTATCGGTATCAAATGTTTACCCGTGTTTTACTGCTGTTTAGAACAGAAACCGAAAAAGGTACCAATGGTGGTGTTTCCTCGGGATTAAGTCTAGATCATAGACGATGTAAAAACTTCCGGCACGTGCCGCTCCGGGGCCATTTTTTAAACGGAAGAAAACATTTTCCAATTTGCAAAAGGGTTCATCTCTACGTGTTGAAAAGTTGACTTGAAGGTTTCATTTTTCAACTATAAAAATTTACAGAAGGGTTTTTCATGTAAATTATAGAATTCAAAACTTTTTCTAACAAATTGTACTAAATTGACAAAAAGGGCATCTTGTGCTACTTAAGGCTCTGATCGAGCGCCTCCGGAGGTAGTCGGCAATGCCCGGTTGATATTAATTTATTAGGGTCCGAAGACTAACTTTTATACCAGAAATTACTGTGACATTTTCTTCCACTTCAGCACAAAGTCAAATGTCTATCATTCTAAGCCTGAGTAAATTGTGTTTTAGGGGTATTAGAGTCTAACGCTAGTTAACAATCGAAGACTCCAGCGTTAAAGTGCTTGAAACCACGTTTATTTTTATCTTGTTTTGACAAGTGGCTACATTGCCAGCATCATTAAACCTTCCTTTATAGCACTGCAGATAACAATCGCCAATTCAATATCCCAAAAATGAAAAATGGGAAAAAAGTGACTTCAAGTTAAAGTTTCTTAGCTCGACGGACATGTGCGTGACGTATGAACGTACCCAGTGCCAGTGATGTCCACTAACACGTGTTTTTTGTACAAACTTGTGCAATATCCGTGGTACTCCGATGTCCCACGGGAAAGTGAAAACAGCCACAGCACATGCGGGCACCCGGGAGGAGGGGGCCGCCTTAGAGGAACAAAAACTCTGAATAAAATAGTAAAAGGTCCACATTCTCAAGAATTGAGCCCTCCACTTTTTAGGCTGAGTGCGCGCATGCAGCGTGGCCAAGTACTAAATGTAGCTTGCATCCAGAGATCGAGTCATCAAGTGAAAGCTTGGTCTAGAAACTCATATTATGCCTTCAACCGTTATTTAAGCGGGCACAGAATAATAACCACATATCTGGAGCCTTGCACAAAGTCAAATCAGAAAATGTTAAAGAAATAATTTGAGTTCAATTTTGAAATTAGAGCCCAAACTCAGACAATTCGGTTAACTCGGTGTTAAGTAAAATCCATTCTTAAGTCTGCGTCCGATCCCGCATCTCCAATGAAACCAATCCTCGAGTGATAAAAAAGCAAGTACACTTGCACTGACAGCCAAACCTCTGGGGCCTGTTACGCGAAGAATCTATAGCCACGGTGGTTTTTTTGTCTTTTGACGTTGATTTTTACGGATTCTGCTATCGACCAGGCTGAAGGATTTTTGGTTTCGAGTAGCAGACACATTTTCTGGCTTTAGCATTAACTTGATTTCGTGAAATAGGCGAAGTCATAGTTACTTGTACGTAAACTGATTTTCAGACAAAGCTGAAACTAGAGACTGTTCAAGAAACAACCCCTGTGACCCGCTACGACCTGGCGACCGGGTCCATATCCAGGTAGATGGTACGATTTGTTCTGCCCATGTCTGGCCCGTAGACAGCATTGCGCAGGGGTTGCTTCGAATTTCTAGAACGGGGGAACTTCAAACGTCAAGACTGTAGAGCTTTCAGTAAGGCCCTCCTAGAGCTTAATTAGGGGGAAGGGAAATCTGCATTCATTACGATGACTCTGAGCTCCATGTCAATGAGTAAAGATGGAATTCGTAATTCCAGAAATGAGGATGCCGTGATGGTTGCTCGCAAAAAACGGGGCTAAAATTCGGATGTAATGTGGTCCAGGAAAAGAACGTTCTCGTGTTACCTCCTGCCAAACTTTCAAATCAGACGTGCTGAAATGAGTGATTACATCTTACTACATAGTGGGACGGAAATATTCAGTCTGAGAATGACTTGACTGGTTGTATTTTTGCTTGTTACTTACATCGCTTGAAATGGGAACAGCCCACTATCCTGAAGGTTCACTACTCCAAAGGTTTACTATTCCAAAGGCTCACTACTTCGAATGTTCACTACTCAGAAAATATAAAAAATTCGGACTCAGGTGTAATTTTCATACTTTTGCATGCAAAAGTAAAAGATACTTCGGTTGTTAGCTGCACTGAATGGTATACCGGGTACTCTTATTGATTTTACGTGAATACGAAATTGCCCACATGACTTACGAATACAGAAAAATGAGTACGTACTTGCATTTTTAAAAGGATACCAAGCTCGGTTTTGGCCTACTACTAAAACGATTTTCTCATCCAGTTCTCTGAAACAACTTAATGCTTTCTAATCATCATCAACCCTCAACAGTTCGGAGAAAATTTTGAAACCTCGTTTCAAGGTTTTGCTAAAAGAGCAGGCGTGACAGACGCTTTTAGTGAATTACACGGCGACTGTGGAAAAGACCATCAAACAAGGACCATTATGTCCAATCTGTGACATGGGGAGTCCTTCCTTTAAATGGATATTAAACCCAATTTTGATGATTTAATTTCAATCAATCCTTGTTCTATTACCTGAGGATGCATTACTGGCGTCAATGTTAAAAGATAAAAGCAGGGATCAACTACCAATTCATACCCACTATCTCAGGAATTGAGCATTATGGTCCTTGGTGGGTGGTCTTGTCCCAAAGTTGTTGTTTAACTCGCTAAAAGCGTAGGTCACACGTGCCCTTTTAGCAGACTTTGAAAGTTTTTTTTTTTAATTTTCCTCAAAACTTTTGAAAGTTGCTGAGGTTTAGAGGGCATTATTTTGTTTCAGAGTACTGTGCAGGAACTTGAAAGACGTTTTTAGTATCTGTTAATAGGTCAAAACTGGGTTTGGTATCCTTTTAACTTGAAAGATTGACGCAAGTGATGAATTAACAGGTGACAAAACGAGGATTGGTGGAAATCATCAAAACAGGTCTTAGTATCCTTGTAAAAGAATATGAAGTAGAAATATTGATGAATTATCAACCACCATACATTCATCAAATCCATGTCAAGATGGCATCAATTCACAACTAAACTGAGCTAGGTTAGGGCCACTGCGCCTCAACTTCACCCACGGGAACCACACGCACTGCCGGTCGAAACTATAGCTTGTCGGGAACCATGTCCCTGTCAGTCTTCACAAAGTCAGAGAGTCCCACTCAGTCTTCTTAAATTTAAAACCGCTGTTGGTCGCTGCAGCCCTGACCCGTGCCCCAAGCGTTGTCCCTGCTTGAGATACAAGAATCAACACTGACAGTGTTTGTAATTGAGTTCATCACAAATACAATATTTTATTCATGTGAGTTCGGTCCAATTAGCAGACAGTCAAAGTAATGAACTGTCGGAGTGATCATTGGCTGGTTTCGGAATTGTAGACATTCGAAGAAGTGAACTTTCGAAGGTAGCGAACCTTCGGAGTAGTACATTACGGCGTTTTCCCGTTGATCTCAACTTATTCGATTCCATAGCCCAACAACAAGTAGGGAAGATGACCCCTGTTGCCAATATCTTTCACGACTGGTTAACTCCATTCTGGCATTTATGGTTGGAGGGCCAGCTCTCTTTTGTTCGATAATTACTCTAATCTCCAATAAGATCGTATCTAGCCTGACTTGGCTATACTGTTAAAAATAAAAGTAAAGTTATAACATATTTCTACACTGATAAACCAATAGCATTTCTAAATTCCTCGTCAAATGCTGATCATGCTTAGTTTTTGAATCACCAAAGTCGCCCGACTACAACCAAGTTACGACAATCTATTCTTTCCGAACATACCAATTCGCTCTGGGTTTAATTGTGTTCACAAGTGGTCTGTAGTAACCCTGGTAGCTAATTGGCCTGCCTGTTGTCATACGAGACAAAAGATTGTGCTTGGCAGTTAACAGATGAGCTAGTTGTTATCACACGCTCAGAACCCTTTATGTCTGGTAAAGTCACTGAAGAGGAGAACGCCGTAATGAAACATTCGGAGTAGTGGACTTTCGGAGTATCGAACCTTCGAAATAATTACACTTAACCTTGGAAATCTTTTCCATCAAATTTGTTGCTCGAATGAAGTCTGCGAGGCGGTGTACCATTGCCACTTTGAATAAGACAATACTTTCTTCATTGAACGAAGTTTTATTAGGTCAAGACCTATTTTTCCCTAATAGTATGATTGTGTTCGTCGGAATTTTCTCAATGAACACTGCAGTTAATGAGCAACGACGGAGGACTGCCTATAGTGAACTTGGCGTCAGCGCGTAGTGAATTTAAAAGAATGGAAACGTACACACGTGTACATACATGCATGCAATCCACCTGAATCCACAATCGATACTGGATGAAGAACAGCCCTTAAATTTGATGATCACTTTCAATTAGAAATTTGAAAATGCGTGCACTTTACCATGTTGGTAAGAATACCAAAACAGTAGATAACAAGCCTATTTTCTGCTATTGTGTTTCTTGGTCGACTGGATTTTAAGGCATTAATACCACACTATACTTTTTGGGAGCTCTCTCGCTGCTAAGCGTTAAGCTAGGTATAGGCATTTACTGGCTTCTGGTCCTCCTCGTCACCCTTCGGTATAGCAACCACGCGCGTTCAATGCCGATGAATAACGTAAAGTTTCCTCTTATTCTGCACGGCCATCTACGTACTCGGGCGAACGAAGTTGGCCTTGTACGCCCGGCCTCTGGCTCATGATTACGTAAGTGTAGCGCTTTGAATCAGATCAAATTCAAAGTTACTACTACTATGGTTATCATTGTAGTTGCGTAATGCCAATAGCTTCAACAATTGTTGTTGTTGTCCATATCCGGTCTTCAACAGACGGGCTGGGGCTGGACCTTTTCCGCAGGGGGGAGGAGGTTTCAATGGAACCCCTCCCCTCCAGCTATACGGGCCTGCATGTCACGGTAGCCTACCAGTCAATAGTACAAAACAATCATGAAAGTAACACCGTAACCGGAATCCACAAGTGAAATGTCAATGATCATGAAAGAGTCATTAGTCAATACAGGCGTCCGAGCCTTTTGTTGACTGCTGTATATCATGTGACAATGCAAGAATCACCACCAGTGGGTGGATATGGAGCCTGTGATTGTTTCAGCTGTTTAGGAAGTTTACTTGACCATGAAACCAACTGTCCGACTGAAAACCTAAAGGATCATTTACCTAAGTCCGTCCTGTCTTGAAGCTGGTAACCGATATACATCGCTATCAAAAGAAGCAAAGTTGTCTTCCACATCCTTTCATAAACATACAGTAATCCATGTAGGCCTAAATCACCTGCGCGGCTCTAAGTTCAAGAATACGAATGTCAGTGGAGGATTCATAAGCCAATACAGCGCATTGCTCAGATGCGGTCAGATTAGGTACGGTGGCACTAAACAATCATCAGTGCTGCGCAGCCTAGAATTTAAATAAAGGATGATTGGCAGGCCAACTGAAAAGAATTGGTATGATGGTATCCTTTTTCCCAACATCGCCTGATATTAGCTGAAATGATTCAAGTTCTTTTTCCCCAGTGTCAGCTGATACCAGCTGCAATTGGTCGGGATCTTTTTTCTTTAAGAAATGATTTTCGAAACAGCCCTGGGTTCTAATTTTTGTAATGGAAATTTATCTCAAAATTATTTTTACCATTTTCCGTCGATTTAAATACAAACTCAAGATAAGTGTTTATAAGTTCTATGCTCGAGTAAGTTATAGTTTCTGCGCACAAGTTTCTAGACTCAATTCGCCCTTGATTGCCCCAAGATTCGAGCTACGTGCGATTTCGAGTAAAACCTCAAAACTTTAATGCTATAGTCATCAAGTGCAAACTAGGATCATTAGACAATCATTACGTTCTCGAGCACAGAATTATAGGGTCTAACACTTGTCATGAGTTTGAGTAAAGACAACAACTTTTCTAAAATCGTAGCGACATGTTTCGGTCGTATCCACAATTGTCAAGCCTTATTCAGAGATGGATGCCAGGTGCAAGATTTCAAGTTTATTTGGTGTTAAAGTGACGGCGGAGGGGTGATTATGAGGGGTCTCATCCCCAAAAAGGAGCCCAACAAATTCCGCCTCATCCACAACCTCTCCTACCCATCTCGCGACCACAACTCAGTCAACGCCTTCATCCCCCTCATCTCACCGAGGTTCAATACCAATCTGTCCAAACGGCCATCAACTCCATCCTTTACTTTGGCCGCAACTTCCTCATGGCCAAGACCGACATCCAAGACAGACGCTTTCCGCCTGGTCCCTGTCCACCTCTCCGACTACAAGTTCTTGGGTTTCACCTGGGATGGTCAGTTCTATTATGACCGGTGCCTTCCCTTTGGCCTAGCTTCATCTTGCAACATATTCGAACGCATCAGCACATCCCTCCAGTGGATTATGGAATCCAAATTCCAGGCGTCCGGTACGTGTCATCTTCTCGACGACTTTTCCTTCATCGGTCACCTACAATCCCCCAGGTGTTCCACGAATCTCAACAATTTCCATCTACTCTGCTCCTCCATTGGTGTTCCGATCAACCGGGACAAAACTATTCCTCCCACTATACTCCTCACTTTCTTCGACATTCATCTCGACACTTCTATCATGTCTGCATCTTTGCCCATAGACAAGCTCGACAAGGCCAGGGAGCTGCTCCACAGTTTCCAACGAAAACGCACAGTCACGCTCCGCGACATGCAATCCCTCATCGGCCTCCTCAACTTCGCATGCTTGGTCATTGTGCCGGGACGTGTCTTTCTCCGCCGTCTCATCGACCTCAGAAAGGGGCTCCACTGTCCTCACCACCACGTTAATCTCAACAAGGAGGCACGCGCCGTTATCAGCTCCTGGCTCCTCTTTCTCTAACCATTCAACGGTAAATACCTTCTTCTCTTCCACAAGTGGGTTTCGTCTTCATCCATCAAGCTCTACATTGATGCTATTTCGGTTCATGGGGGTTTTGCTGCAATCCTCGGCTCCGAATGGTTCTCGGGCCACTAGCCTCCGTCTACATCTGACTTCCACATCACCTTCAAGGAACTCTTTTCACTCGTCCTCTCCATCGAGATTTGGTTCCATGTGGCCGGTGCTTATTATTGGCCATCTTACTAGAGATTATCAATTTTATTTTACTTATCTGTATTCGTTATAGTTACTTGTAATTGTATTAGTCATAATAAATGACCTTGTATCGCCTACCTCGGTCTCCTTTTCATCCCTGGTAACGAGCTTGCGACGCACGTACCATTCATCTATTATTCGGGATATATGTCGATCATAATATCCCTTTCCCTCTAAAATCCCATGTAGTGTATAAATTTGATTGCAATTTTTGTATATTTTATATTGGTGAGACAACTGGCCACTTGACTACAAGAATGAAGGAATACCTAGTTAGCGATAACAATTCACGTAACTCAAGGTAACTGTGAACATTGTTTACCAGGTTGTACTTATGTGCAAATATCTTAAATTCTGTTAGCTCCAACCCCTATAAAGTATTATTTTTTCTGAAAGGTGAATGAATTTTCTAACGATTGTATCATTCTTATTTCCTTGTCATTGTGTTTTCATCAAATATGCGTTTTTTAGCAAAAAATATCTTGACTTTGATGAAACGATATTTAAAATATTGTTCCTGTTATTGGTCTTTTGTCAACGTGTTGACAATGGTATTTTCGAGGGAACCGTGTCTCAGATTTTTGAAACAGGCGTTAGTGCTTCGTTTCACCTTTGAACGGCCGGCGTATGATGCAAGTGCCGTCGGGATATTGACATGAGATTTTCTACGGTTGAGCGTGAAGAGTTAGATATCGGGAAGGGAGAAAGCGGTTCAGGTTACTGAGCAGTTTTTAAACAGATTACATGTATCTTTCCCGCTGTATCCACAAGTGCGTGCCTTCTTCTGTGACCCGACTGCGTCAGCAGTGGATGATGTTTCGGAAACTTGCCGTTTTGTCCTAGTTCGTTGAATGTGTTTTTTATTTTGACGTTGAATTCAGGCATCGTATTTTGCTACTCAGTTTTTAACAACAAGTTTAAAATGAAACAAACCGCAGGCAAAGATCTTAGTCAGGCAACTGTTTGTAAACAGCTGTTAGACCAAATTCGGAGAATGATGACTACCCCAGGTTATCTACTAGTCTAGAGGTCTATATAGTCGAGTTGACAAGGTCTCGAGCGATTTTGTGGCCAAAAGGCTTTTTTGACTCGAGGGCTCATCCAGGATTTTGAGTTGCGAGAGGGGAGGGGCGCAGGGCAGAGTAATAGCCAAGATTATGCCCGTCAGATATTCGCACTCCCGAACTGCCAAATGCAATCTGGGAGAATTTTAGGGGGCATGGCCGCCTTGACCCCATCTAAGTCCGCCACTGTGACTGGTAACGGGTCGCGCCTCAGCCAGGTACCGCCCCTTCGAAATCGAAGTCCGTTCAATCCACCAACTGAAAAGTAACATACAAGTCGACATATCCGACAAAGGGAGTGACTTTCCAACGCAGCGCCATTATCGAGTGAGTACTATTGAACAGAGAGCAACCTCGATTAATGAATTCATTGATACTTGACATGTCTTAAGAGTTTCGTAGACCAACAAATTTCGCTATAATGTTGCGTTCACATATTACATTATCACTCGACGTAGTTTGGAAAAGAGGAAGTTTTACGAAAGGGAAGGGAGGTTAAACTCACGGTGACGTCATTGAGTGGTTGATTAGAAAATCTCCATAGTTGGGAAACTGGTTCGGCCTTCTGACAGAATCGACTATAATTCCAAACTAAAGTGGGACCCACCGTTGCTCGTTTCCAAGACTTGACTACATTTCACTTACCCTATAAAAATGTACACAGACAAGTGAACAGGCATAAACCCCGATGTCCCGTTTTTAAATCCAGTTGATGCAAACGTTAAAATGAATAAAGTATTCTTCATCTGCGTTCCCGTGATGGCGGGTAGAATGCGTGCATGTCACTTTTTCTTCAGCAGGATGGGTGATACAGGTACAGAAGGTCTGCCTTCTGTCCTAAGCTAACATGCTCCGTCTTCTTGGGAGCTCATGGTTTTATTTTGGAATGCCCCTCCGAGATGACCTTCTAGTAGGTAAAATGTCGCCAAGGATCAATTTTTACATGGTAAGGAGATGGCCTTACGCCATACCTTAGTATGACCCTAGGAAGTGCTGAGATGTGTTTCGTCTACCTTTCGACATGGGTGCCCCTGCTAAAAGTTTTTAAACTCCCGACAGTAAAGCTCTAGAGGTCACCACAAGGCATACACGTACGTGTACCCAGGAAGAGTAATGTAGTATTAAAAACCCTTCTGTAGATTTGTATAAACAAGGGAACCCATTCGAATTCCCCGAGCCCATTCCAATTGCAGGGAATTTCGTTGAAAAAGAACTCTTTCGTGAGAATTTTGTTAAAAATAACTCTTTCGCAGGTGAACTGGTCGTGAAAAAGTCATTTTTCTGAGCGGCATGCTCCCTTTCTACGGGAGAGACCCCGGGCCAATACCATTGCTTCCAGGGGGCCAAAGAAACGCCTAACCATTCCTGTGCAGGAGGCACATCAATAAATCGACAAATTGCGGTATGTAAAATCATTCGAGTATATGGTAGACAAAGTAACGACTGTCCCATCACCACAGAGCTACACCAAGTAAATGAAACAACTATACAAACTCGTATGCTAAAAATCAACTTGCTTTGATTGACACTGCATCTCCCTGTTTTCAGTTGTGCAAAAAACAGAACAAGCCACTTGTCCATGCAAATCGTTCTCGAACTTCTCACCAAGACAAGACTTCATTTAGTACTTGCCAAAATATAAAAAATTCTCAACAATTCGACCGCTTCACTTCAGTCTCTGGCTTTTCAATTTCAACAGAATGTTGAAACCGAGGAGTGTGCATCAGAGGGAATCCAACGCACGACCTTGAGTGAAGGAAGCGGACGGACACTTATCCCACTCGGACACACTGCCTCCTTTGATTGGCCACGCACTGTATTCTTCGATTTCATATTTAAAAGTAAACCAAACACTGTTTAAGACATACTTGGTCATTTCTAACAGACCACAAAATTATATTCTACCACCCTCATCAACCCTTAAACGTTGGGAGAAAATAAATCTGAGCCGAGTTCCGAAGACTCAACATTCTCGCGAAGGAGGCTAGTGTGATCATGTGCGTTGCGTGGCGATGTCTCGCAAAGTCTTGCGTGATCTTGCGTTTCCTCGAGGTTCCCGCGTCTACGGAACGGATGCCTGTTCAATCGGCAAGGGTGAAATAACCGACCGCTAAGAAGAAAGATCGGCTACGCATGACGGTTGAGGGGACTCGTAATGATTCAGTTAAATAAACAGTTTAGCTCTGAGGGAGGTACCAATTGTACAACAGCAGGCCGGTTATAGAACCAGTTTTGGGTGAAACTACTTCAACAGGGTTCAGTATCATTTAAAGCAGCAAACAGAAGCGTATCTGGTCGAGCTCATCAATCGACAGCCATCACGTGCATTTGCAGTTTTTCAATTAAATTTATAGCAAAGTCCCGAATCAACGACATAGTCCTGGCAGGAAAGTACGGGGTGTACATTTCCCTATGTCGGTTGATCCCGCCTTTGATGATGTCCAAAGCCGTGTCGCTTGCGTTAGCGTATTCAAGTATTCCCTGTTGGTGGCCCATGGTTTTCGCCATACCGTCTCGTGCTGTCTCGGTATCTGAAACAACAGGCGAAATTGTTTTGGTCAACTGCGTAGGACGAACACAAGGCTTATTGGCGAGTAATAATTCCTAAACACAGTTTTAATCGATTTTACTGTATATTATGCACTTGAAAAGTTAGTATCTTTAAACACGTTAAAAAGTTTTAATGTGAGAAGAATTTAACCGTTTTCAAATGAAATTTATGATCGACATATGTCCCGAATAATAGATAAACGATACGTGCGTCGCAAGGTCGTTACCAGAGATGAAAAGGAGACCGAGGTAGGCGATATAAGGTCATTTATTATGACTAGTACAATAACAATAGAATGAATACGGGTAAATAACGTATAATAGGTAATCTCTGGTAAGATGGGCAATAAAAAGCGCCACAAGAGATGTTGTAAGACAGCTCTATTTTCTTTAACGAATTCGGCTTGAGTACAATATCAAAGTACACAACGGAATCTAATAAAAAGAATCACACCTGTATGCCTAAATAAAGTTCCTGGCCAGTCCCACACGCCTTATTAAAGGAGAATGCCACCCGATTTAATTAGTGTTTCTTGACGTCTTAATAGGTCTATATCCACATCGCCTCGCATACGGTCGACCTTACCTTGCCAAGAGCTGTCGCGTTAACCTGTGAGGAAGGTGAGAAACGACGCTAGCGGCGTCAGTGGTTCATATGCAGAGTGAATGCCGCTATGTTGCGGTGAATCGTTCCCGCTTGTTCGAACTAAGCGGCTGCGAGAAAAGCGGGTATATCGTTGTTTTTTTTACTTCCTCGAGAGTCCGCAATGCTTAAGAAGTGGCTCATGGTAGTGAAGTATGAAGTGTACACTGTAAATAGCAAGTATGAGCAGGCCGTGAAACATCTCCGTGTCTGTGGCCTGCAGACGTCGACAGTGCCTCACGAATGCCGGCTTGTGAACTTCATACGTTCCGTTGTCTGGGCTTCTTCACGGCGCCTCTCTAGTATTTCTTCATCACTGTATTCCTGTTCGAATTGATAGCCTGTAAAACTTTACGATCCACCTGCGAAGTCGGGACTGATGAGCTCTAGCTCGTCCTAAGTCGGGATTGCGAGTTGCCATGTTGGCGTTTATTACTGAGCGTCTGTTTCAAAATGAATAATTCTCACTCAAACCAATACTTATATAAAACTGTAACAAAGTCTGTCTCATTAGATGCAATTTGTAATGTCTTTGGAGTGTTCGTGGGTGCAACTGATTTGGGAAGCCAGCAATGAATAAACCACTGCGTTACCGGCTTTAGGTGCAATAAAACTAATTAACGAGACACCGAGGCCGTGTGAGCTCATGCTAATTTAGTGTTTGCTGGCAGAAACTGTTGTGAAAGAACTCGATTTCCATCACACGGCCAGGTGTTAGGGGAATCTTTATTTACATTTACATTACTCAAATAATGATGGTCAATGTACAACTTCTGCCCTGACGGTGCTGTGGTCAAAGCGGAACCTGAATTCGCGGCCCCCGACGAGTAAGTAGATTTGCAGTTTCGTGGCGAATTCACCAACATAACCACGTGCATATTACTTTGGCTCACTAGTATAGTATTTTCTTGACTGGAAGTTTAGTTTCCACTGAACTTTGGCTGGTTTATGTTCGTGATGTCTGATCAGTTTCCGAGCCACTGGCCGGGATCATGATAACGAGTCAATCCGGCCGGCCGCGACGGGCCTGATCGGGCTCCGAGCCACTGGCCAGGATAACAAGCGTTTTGTGTTTAAAACTCAAAAAATCTCAAGTCTAAACAACACAGATCTAGGTTCTCCTGTCTGTATCTCACGTAAAATACTTCGAAATTATCTCCGAACACACCCCAAACTCCTGCTATGGACCTTATTGGCCTGCCGAACTTTGTAGGCTACGGTGTGTCCAAATACCAATAAATCCGTAAGAGCGAAATAAACACGTTTTTATAAGAACTGCTGAACAGACTGCGTGTGAAACCGATGACGTCATTGGATAATTTCAACACCTCCGTCTGCCGTCAGGTAACGCAACCGTACGTGTCTTTATGGAGTAGAAGTACTCGATCTAAATTGATACAAATTAGGTTGTTTTTTGGGTGGCATGCTCCTTTAAACTGTAAAGTTCGGATTCAGGTTTCAAAGGTCATACAGCATTGGGGGTAAACTCAGGTGAAAACAAAAGCAAAAAAGCGTGCAAAAACGAGTAAGTTACAAAATTAGTTTAAAAGTGTAGTGTCAGGAAGCGCATTCAAGTGTGTTTCGTTAACGGCATAAGCGGGGCCCTGAACACGGTTATAAAATGAATATGAAATATCTGACGATTTTAAATGTCGCCTGTTTATCATCGTCTATGTGCATATTAAATATCAGTTGGAGATCTGTTGTACACCTACAAACTGTATGTGATAAGTGTTGTAAAACTTTACAGAAGGTTGACGTATGATGGACAGACGGATATCACAATCACCTTCGTGTGTAATTATCTGAAAATTCTAGCAAAGCATAGCCTAGTCGGCAGATAAAAGCAATGAAATTTGACCGGATTGCTGAAATAATGATATGCCTCTTTCAGAGTATCAAAACACAGACAATAACATCAGCGGCTCGACTTTTCATTACAGTATATAAGGCACACATGAACGATCCAATATGACCGCCAAACAGGCTAGTTCTCATTTATTAAAATTAGCGGTACTGCTAAAAACACTTCAGTTCATCGATGTTCGTTTAGTAAGGATACAACGCATATAGACGAATGGTACAATCTTATCCAGGAAATATGTCTCAAATTCCACAGCTCACACACAATGCGAACCTCGCATCAAGTAGAAATCTGGCAACATGCATGTACGCGGCACACTTAATAATGGGTAGGACGATTGATTGAAAGTATTGAGGCACTCATTTGGCACAGGCCTGAAGCCAACTAGGTGCTGCTATGTAAAAGTGATGTGGCATTTACAAGTAGAAAAGACATTCTGTAAATGTTGTCGACTTCTAATTTTTGTATTAGAAAGATCGTTTTGGTCAAACAAAAACCGGCTCTGGACATAGTAGATCATCAAGGACTGCTTATTCCAGTAACAAGTGTTCTTATATTTACTTTCAAGATCCTTACCCGACCGTATCGCCATCTATGTGTCATTTTCATTTGCAAGGTTACATGCGCATTAATGTCTTCACTAAGCGAACATTAGGTTATACATCAATACTAGTAACTACCGTTTTGAAATGTTTTTAGCAGTCCAAGTACTTTAAGCAATGAAAACTCGCCTGCTCGGCGGCCATATAGGATCGTTCTTGAGTTCCTTCTATTTTCACATGTTATAGTGTCGACGCGAGCTGATGATTAAGGTTTCTGTGATCACAATGTAGTCAGAGCCACGGTTCACGAAAGTTATCTCAAGTCAAGATCCAGATTCAATGTATCCATGTGTAGCCTTAGCAGGGAACCACCGTACTCTTTTACGTGCAAACAGCTTTGGAATTCAGCGCAATACTATTCACCAACCCCACGCCTACGTCTGTATTGATCTGATGATCTATTGAAGCCCGAATTCTCCTCGGACCCTGGACATGGAGCATACAAAGTCCAATCTTATATTTGAAAGTGTTAAGGTTATATAATATATTAGTCCAGAAAACTGTCCAAATTTTGAAAATCTCAGAACATTGGCCAATTGGATTCATTTGAAAGTTTCAGATTATGCTGTTAGGAATTGTCTTAATGTTCTACTTTTGAACATGGAACTATAAAATAGGGACTTACATCATTTTCATAAAACATTTACGCTGCATCAAATGAAAACGAAATATTTTAGAAAACTCTTAACAGCAATTTTGATATTTCATCTCACCATACACATACCGAAAGGCGGAATTAGCACAGGAAGTAAGTGATGGCCTTTGGTGGGAATTTCATAAGAAGGTATATGAGTTGCGAATGTGTTGTCTGTGATCTATGGTAAAACGTACAATGTTTAGGACACGAAGCTTGCCTTGAACCTTCTGATCACTTACAGTTATTGTTCGACCTTAGTGAACAAATATTGCACTAACATGTCAACTGCATGTCCGAAAACGTCTCTTGTCCACATAATATAGCTCAGGGTTTTAGGGTAAAAGCTTTGTCTTCGTCGGTGAACACCCCCCTTTACGATCTCCAGCGCTGTTTGATTAGCGTCCGCAAAACCCAGCAAATTTGCTCGCCGAGAGTTTCCGTGATACTCGGCTTTCCTTGTTCTGTCTGTGCCTAAGGTGAGACAGAATACGAAATTCTGTTCACGTGGTAGTAAAAAGAGAACTCTTTCGGTAACGCTACATAGCCCACTCGCGAATGTTTCAAACTAATGACATGACTGTTTCGGATTTACACACAAACAGTAGTGCAAACGCTAGCTCGCTAAGATGTGCGGGATCTCTTAATGAGGATTAAGTTGATGAGAAAAGTTGTTAACGAACCGTAGCTCTTTGTCAGTTGTCTAAAATTAGGCACGACCAACAGGTAAAATTTCAGATATCACGAAAAAAGAATTTCCCAAAACGACAGTTGTTACTCTCACGGAACCACGTTTTTGTTTGGATTTTTGGAAGGCTTAATCACAACAGAACAACTGGATAGACATTAAAACCAAAAGAACATTTTCAGGATATGCATTTAGAAGCTAGGCAGACTAGCCTTTGGCTATAAATAAACGTAAACATAAAGTTTATTTTTTGTATGCATACAAGGAAATCAGTTTAGTGTCAAACCAAACATAAATTATTAATAATCAAAAACTGGTAAAAGAATGTGCCTGGTTTCAAAAATTAGAGCCCAAGAGTGTGGCCAGGTGACATAATACCGACCAACCCGCATGAATGTATTTAGCCGAGAAACAAGAGGCAATGGTCCAAATATTCTCAGATTATTCATCTTTTAAGAGTTATATGATACTCTAACTGACCAGTCTTGTTTTCGGTTCATTCATCAGGAGTTGAGGTCTCTCAATAAGTGTTCCCCTAATCTTTAGACAGGTCTAGACGTTTATAGAAGAGCAGGCCTCCAATTAATTATTTCCATATCATACTTCAGTGATAAACTTTACAAAAAATGTTAACGGGTTTTCAAAGTCATCGAAAACGTGTAATCCAGGCAGCCAGGAACTTATTTCCGGGAAAAAAATCGATCGAATGTTTTGCAAAGCCAATGAAAAAAGTTTTTAAGGTTATGTAGGGCCCAAGAATATCGTCTCATTTTGGAACCTCATACCATAGAAACAGCTGATCAGATTCACATGGACTAGGAGTTAAAAGGAAGTACGCCTTTAGTACTGTTCTCAGAATGGCTTCCAGGAATTGTGTTTAAAATGTTCCACTTCTACATGAGAGGCTATCAAAATGGGACTTTTGCGACTTTCTAGAAAAAAACCCAAAACCTGCATCAAACAAGAACGAAATAATAAATTAGAAAGTAATAAATTTTTTGTTCAGATTTCATCACATGAAATTTGGCCATCTTATCGGTACTGTTGTAATAGCTATAAATAAACAAATTTCTTTTGCAAAACTTTTGCTGAAAAAATGGTCACGTGACCCAATAGATACGAAAAAGGTCCGAAGTTGAAAATTCAAGACCCCAGGCTTTCTACTTTCAAAAATATATACTTCTGCTGAGTAATAAGCTACAGTTCTGTTGATATCTGGATAAACCCCATGACGATCAGGTCCCAAACAAAGTTAAATTATAGTTTTAAACAACAGCAGCACAGAGCGCTGAAATGTGCCCACGAATGCACCGCAAACGGTGTGCTTTTGGGGGTGTTTGTTTATATCATGAGAATGGCCATTAGATGGCACAAAATACGTCGAATCCATCCAAAAACCGGTAAATATCCTCTAAACTATTTACCAAATTTCATAAAAATCCTCGAAGCAACTTCTGAGAAAACAGAAAAGATGAAATTGGTACATGGAGGCTATGGGCGCAAATACCTAAGTGCCACAAGGAGGCGCCACAGTAGATGAAGTCATCCGAATATCATCGTCAATCGTTCTTACCCAAAAACGTATATGCCAATTTTTTCATAACCATCCTTGTAGTGGTTTGCTTGATAGAGGGGCGAGTGCTAAAACAGACTAGAAAACAGTAAAACTGGTCTCTAAATGGCTAAAAAATGTCAAATCCACTGAAAAACATGAACATGCCATTGTTTCAATAGAAAGCCATTTACCAATTTCATAAAAATCCGTCAAGAAACAACGGGCTACGGACAGTGGACGCCCAGACAGAGATGACGGCAATATGCACCCACATACAAAAATTTGGTTGTGCATAAACTATAGATAAAGGCAGAAGCTGTATTTTGTGCTCTTTACCCTCACGTTCGACAGAAGTTCCCCAGTTTAGGCATGAGGTAGTAAATAATGGACTGTCATCAAAATAATGTCACTTCAGCATTGCTGGTGCAGTTTCAATACTACCAGTCGGTGGGAAAGAGACGCTCATTTGAACACAGCAGAAGTATGGTACACCATTAGTTTTATAGGAAAGCACACCTCGCGAGTGTTTTTAAGTGAAATTATCTAAATTTTATTACAATGTTCAACTTTCGGTGGTTATTTTGTGAAATCCAGTTTAACCACGGTACGTACAATCCGGTTGTTAGGCATGTTCTACACATTATACATTACCAATTAGCCCCAGCACGCAGTATGTGATCGACACAGGCACATTTCTCATAGAGAGTTCCATTCGCCACGCCGAGAAGAATCCATCCAAAGCGAATTTCTCAGCGGAATACATCGCAATTGTTGGAGATGCAATCTTTCCTGAAACGCAATCGTGTCAAATTCTAAAGGGAGACGGTGCACTTCTAGATATCCAAATTTTGAAAATTCAATGTAACTAGAAACGCCCAAAACACCAAACTATGTGCTCCAACTCGGGCGTATAATAGGCTTAAAAAGGAGAAAAACTACAGGGGATAACGCGCCTGTTTCAGAAATATAAATATCTCTTCTGAGAAAGGCATAGTAAATACGAGACTTGGCATCTGAAATGCAAGAACAACAAGCCTCAATGTATAACGTTAACGTATGTGGAATACATTTACGTGGACTAGAATTCGCCTTTCTGTGACACATTTCGTTAACTGTGTCCCGCGCACGTTGTATAATTTCGACAGTACGAGAATGTGGTAAAAATAATCCGGCAAAAACAACACTGAACCATTCATCTGAAAATTGCTCGAATCAAACAGCATATTTAGGCCTATAAAAAGTGCATTATAAAAATTGAGTGATTGCTTTTTCTCATCATAATATCAATAGGCCTACATTAAATAGCGCCATCTACCTGCAAGTGAGCCGACCACAACTATACTTCCTTCTGACTTCTCGAGTTCCGGAAGCGCATGCGTTGCCAGGTAGACGTAAGAGAAGAAATTCAAGTTGAAACTGGAGTGAAGCCTTTCGTACTGGAAGGCATTTCCATGCCACGCTCCTATTGGGCTGAGACCAACATGGTTCAAAACGAGGTAGTCGAGACCACCGAGCTTACCAACCGCGGCCTAAAAATATTACAAGCATAAAATAGTTTTCCCTTGTCCTATGCGTAACCGGGAAGGTTGGTAGAACATTTTACTTATATTTCTGACAAATTTGTTGCAAAAGTGTTTCAATTTGGAGCTCAAAATTTTGTTAAATTGCACTCTAAATGTTTTCGGTGGGGAGCATATTTCATTATTGGACGAGCGAGGGGAAACGATCTTAATCTATGCACAAAACAGGGGCTACACCTAACAGCCATGAGGGTTAATCCGCTTCGTGAAACATGATACTGCATTGGATATGCCTATGGTGGCGAAATGTTTGTGCTATTATGACGACAGGGAGGTTTAAAGTCGCTGCGACATTATATCCTGCAAATACAAGGGCCTCGACAACGTCTTATTAGGTCCCGAGAACACTTAAGCCGTTAGTACGGCAATACTGCTCTGAACACCTCTTCTACATTCATTCTCATTTAATTCTAAAGTAACCAAAAAATCGCAGGAGTCCAGTTGGACATGCTGCCCGCCACCTGGAGGCAAAGCTTGTGGAAATGGTGATTCACTTTCGTTACTGAACGTTTAAAAAAAAAAGACCAGAACGCTGCACTAGTAAAGTTCATCAACGTCATCAACTGAAATCGCCCACAGCGACACGTGTTAAGTTTTAAAGGTCGACTGGACTTTTTTCACATAAAGTTCAATAGAAGGGTATAAAATACGTTTTAATGATGCTATAGCAAATGCATGAAATTCATTTATTTATTATTTATTTATTATTGTGATATTTAAAATGAGGGTGGCCTCTTCAGTGATAGCACTGCTTTCCAAGAGGGCCCTCAACAAGAAAAACAGTAATATAATACAATGAAGTAATAAAACAACAACGAAATATACGTAACAAAGATACAATTAAAACAGGTTGAGAATTAATACATTAATTAAATGACCAATAATGGCAAAATTTTAACTAAAACAGATGAAATAAATTAAGAGATGACTCTAGACAGTGAGAGTATTTACAATGAAAAAATGACATGAATAAGACAGCAGGGTATAAAAGGTTAAGTAAATTACAGCCACTTTTTAATATTTACTTAAAAAGTAGTGATTGAATTGGACCGTTTAATTTCTGGGCCAAGAGAATTCCATATTATAGCAGCTGCATAGATAAAAGATCTCTTGTCCGTCTCGGTTTTAATTTTTTTAGAAGAAACATTGCCAGCAACAGAAGAACCTGTAGAACATACAGCCTGACTGCTATTGAATTGATGGTAATGAATACTTCTATTTTACCTGGATCACTTTCTTCGTCGAATTTAGATCGCCCAGGTCTGCGACGATGTAATCATGAATCCTCCCTGGTGGTGCCAACTTGTTACACTCAGCAATAACCTTAGAAATTAAAAATATTCAGGAATGATGCTCCACAATGCTCGATATTTTTGAGAATCACGACATCTGTTTACAATTATTTTTTATTATAATATCGAAAAGACATTTTGAAGATAGATGCTCAAGACGGTTCAGAATGATTCAAATAAATATTTTTAGCATTTGTCTTGTTAAAACTTTATTTATGATAATCACAAATAGTTGTCTATCTCGTGACCCGAACATACCTTTTTCAACTTGTCTTCGCTCCGTGCTGTAATAATGACATTGGCTCCTAGGCGTGCATAGTTGTAAGCTAACTGCTCTCCGATTCCCTTCGATGCTCCAGTAACGATGACACGTTTATTGTTTACTTTACCTGGAAATAAACACAGGAATGTTATCTGAGTATACTCCCTTTTACATAAAGTGCGCTTTAAACGAACACAAAATTCGAGAGGTCATCAGTATTAATTTCGTATCTGTATTTTACTGCTCTTGAGAACGGAGTCCCGAAAAATGTACGAATGGTGGTGTTTCCCGGGGTTAGGTCTATTCCATAGAAGTAAAAACCTACGGCACGAGCCGCTGAGCGCTCAGAGACTTTTCACGACCAGCTTTCAAACGAAATTGTGCATTCTCCAATTTGCAAAAGGGTTCAGCTCTGGGAGTTGTGAACTCGACTAAAAGGTTGTTTTGTTTTTTATAGAACTCTAGCACTGGAATGCCAGCTCCGATCTCGCGGCCTCTGAGGTTGCGCCGCGCCTGCGTAAAGTTTGCATTTGTTTGTTCCGGTGTGTGTATTTGCTATGGAATTCGCTGTCATACTTTCCGCATCTCCGCCGTTTTCCAAACGAATTACATGAAAGAAATACAATTAGAAAGTCCTCTGTGAGTTCTTGATGACTATACTAGAAGCAAAAGATAAGTAATTCAATTCAACATCTAATATTTCGAATATTTTTAATCCTAAAAAGAGTGTTACCAAAATGCGATAAATAAAAGCGTGCAATAGTAGCATCAAGAAGAAATGAACCAGAGGTTATATAAAAGACTAGTTAAGCCATTAAGAAAATAATTTCACTTATCCAAAAGATTTCTAGAGACACAGGTTTTAGAATGTGGTTCTCTCACACTTGTTGTGGATAATTTAGTCAGGCATTCATTCAAAATTATAATCTTTATACATAACAATAATCGGACATTTGGTGCCTTTTGATAACATTATTCAACAAGAGCAACGCGGAGCGTTGAAATGCGCCCACGAATGCAACGCAAACGGTGTGCTTCTAAGGGTGTTTATTTGTATCATAAAAATGGCCACCGGATGGCGCAAAGTATGTCGAATCCATCTGAAAACTGTTATAATCATCAAAGCCATTTACCATATTTCATACAAATCCGTAAAAGAACGTCTGAGAAACCGAGTAAGAAGGAAAAATGAAATTGGCACTAGGGGGCTGGCTATGGGCGCAAAAAACAAAACTACCACTAAGACGCACCACAGCAGTTGAAGTCGACGGAAAATCATCGTCAACCTTCCTCTTCATACTGAGAACACATATGTCAATTTTCACAATCATCCTTAGAGAGGGAGTGTTTTAGTTGATATAGCGGGGTTGTCAAAAATAAACTAAAAAACAGAAGAAATGGCGCAAAATATGTCGAATCCATCCAAAAACAGCTATTGACAATATAATCTGTTTTGCACGCCTCTCATGTACCCCCCTTCCTGGCACCTAGGGGGCAACTGCCTCCTGAAACGCCAAGAGTATTCACTAAAATTATGTATTTTCCTGATTAAAAATTCAAACCATGATGGCTTTTGAAAGCAGTAAAGTGTCTTGGGGTCATGCACAAAACGAGCGCCAAACTTCACCATCTCAGCACATGTTGTCAATGGTCAGAGGAGCAACCAAAATTTGTGGCGATGGGAGGAGATCAACACTCATGCGGCATATGCCATTGGTTTATACCTGTTTAGAACTCCTCCCAAGTATCCCCTGGGAGCGAGTCAACACCCATTTGGCGCCCACCTGATTTTTACCTGCTTTGTACTCCTCCCATGTAACCCCCCCCTTCCTGGCACTTGGGGGTAACTGCCTCCTGAACCGCCAAGAGTAATCACTAAAATTATGTTGTCCATGGAGGTATGAAATGTTATAAGGAACGGTAATTTGCCTTGTTAAGAACTCAAACATGAAACAAAACCATGATTTCTTTTGAAGGAAGCTTCAAGAGAATGAAAGCAAATGCACTTTAATATTAATTAACACACACATGTTCATTCTTATTTGATTATAAGTGAATGTTAGTTTACGTGTTTTATCCATTTTTAATGACACAGTAATTTTATTGCACGTCGACCGTCATTAAATTAGGAATTTATAAGTGTTTACATATGGCTCGGACTCCGCCGCTAAGTTAGTATTGCTTTTTCGCCACTGTCGTCAACATACAGCTAGGTAGCCGTGTGTAGAGCTCCGTTAGACACCGAAATTTCACACAACCGGGGTGCTCAGCTCGTCACCTCATCGTGAAACTTAGAGCTAACAACCTGCAGTGATGCATGCAGAATCTGGGTATGAATCGACATTCACAGTGTCCGTTACAGCCGTTTATAGAAGTAAAAAAATCTAATAAACGTTATTTTTCGTAAGTTCTCCGCTTTAAAAGAAAATCCTGCTATCTGCCGTCGTGACACGCGCACGTACGCGCCATTTCCCAAAACTTTGCGATATCTCTCGAGAGTATTTTCTGAAATTGGTTTTCTTGGTATTAAAATAGTAAAAACTTGTAACGAAATGAAACCACTTCTGATTGCTATGACATGTAAGCAACCTCCACAGTTGATTAAAGAACATGGAAATTGGCCCGACAGGTGACGCAATGGCACCCAAAACGCATCGCAATTTTAGCAGCAGAATAACTGAAGAACGCCAATTTTCCAACACCCGGGTAAATAATTTAGTTTACTCAAGAAAGAGTAAAAATTTTTTAATGAGGCATCATTAATTTTGGCGGCAACAGGCCCGATGAATTATATACGCGACAGAAGCCGGAGGGAGTGAAATTAAGCCAACGGAGTGACGTCACCCAGGCCTTTGAGCGGACCGACTGACGTCACCAAGGCCAGTACGAAACTGGCCACCCTTCCTTCGCGTCCACGAAAAAACAGCCCGCGAGAAAAAAAAATAGAACACCTCGAATCCAAACAGGGGGCCGGTGCAATACCTGGGACCAAGGCAGTGCCGAAACGGGCGCAACGAAGGTCTCAGTAGTGGAGCGGGGGAGACGGAGTTTGTCCCAATCGATGCATTTTATATAACAGACGTGAGTTTTCACTTAAAGAATACTGGTGATTACCGTCAAACGTTCTGGAAAGAAAAACTATTTTTACTGCCTGGGGAAAGAATCCTGCAGCTACACACCCCGCCTATATCTGACAGAAATTCTGTTTGAAGCTTTAAAATAACACGGTCTCTTCAAGAAGTATCCCTGCCTCTTGCGATGAACACTAAGTGCATTTGAAGGTGTAGCTATTTCCCCTCGCTATTCCCATACACTAGCTGCTACCCGTGGTTAAACGCGGGTAACGTAGTCTCTTATAAAACCACTGGCCTCTAGTCCACGTACACTTGTACTGACATTCAAACCTCTGGGACCTGTTACTCCAAGAATCTATAGCCACGGTCGTTTTTTCTTTTGGCATTGCCTTTCACGGATTCTCAGTACCGAGTAGGCTCATTGAAGGATTTTTGTCGTTTGGTTTCTAGTAGCAGACTCATTTTCAGGCTTTAGCATTGACTTGATTTCGTGAAATAGGCTAAGATACTAGACATCGAGAAACAACCCCCGAGATCTGCTGCGAGCTGACGACCGGGTCCAAGTCCAAGTACGACTTAGCGAGCCCATGTCACGCGGTATCCTACTAGTAAACAGTATAAAGAAACCATGTAACACCCGTAAAAGGAGATCACAAGCCACATGTCGTTGAATATGAAAGCAACTTTAGTACAGGTGCCCGAGCCTTTGTTGACTATGGTATACCGTGTGGCAATACAACGATAGCCACCTGGGTGGATATGAAGCCCGCGACTTATTCAATTGTGGAGGCTACTTCACTTGTCTAGTATAACGCCGACTCTGCGACTGACAGATAATTAAAGTAGTGTTTACCTAAGTCTGTCCTGTCGATAAGCTGGTAACCGATATATATCGCTATCAAAAGAAGCACAACTGTCTTCCACATGTTGCGAAACGGGGCGTCCTTTCAAAACGTACAGGTAATCCATATATCACATACCGCTCAAAGGCTCAGATATATAAAACAGTTTAGTCTAAGGTCATGAATACGGCGGTCGAAAAGGTTCAAAGGTTGAAAGGTTTATTTTCTCTGGACAAACAACAGAGACACCTCACTGGGTATAAGAGAACTACATTCTATGCAAGCTACAGATGCATGGAGCGAAGCACTATTGGGGCTGGGGAGGCTATAGCCTCCCACTTATTTCAGTGCTGCACCTTCCATCTCGGATGCTGGGGNCATGGAGCGGCGCACTATTGGGGCTGGCCGGGGGAGGCTATAGCCTCCCACTTATTTCAGTGCTGCACCTTCCATCTAGGATGCTGGGGGTGTGAACTATAGCCCCCCCCCACTAATTTCAGTGCTGAGCCGCCCATATATTGCACTCGACTTACTCAGGTATAAAAATAACCAAAAGAAACACCTATTAGAAAGGACATAGTCAAGATATTAATCGAACGAGACTATGGAGAAAACGAGGCAGCTTTCATGGAAATACATGTGTACCAAACTTAGACATCAGAAGTGCAATAATATTGCTTAAGGTGGCACGTACTGAATAGTTAGGTTGTGGCCGCGGTCAATTTGCACTGCCAAAATGTTAAAATATAGGGCTAGGCCAGGCTTGGGGGCATTTTTCAATTAGGTATTGTGTGTAGGATAAGTGAATGTTTTTTGTTGTATTTGTGAACATGCTGGGAATGCCAAAAAGGCCAGTTTCTCGGCTGTAGCTGCACTCTTCTTCAAGATGGTGGCCCCCTGTTGCAGTTGTGCATTGCTGTGTAGCACCTGAGAAATTGGCCGCGATTTCAGGTAGCCCTCAAACAAGCCAGATTTGCAAAAAAAACTAGTTGGTTGACAGTACTTTTGGACCACATTTTTGGAATCGGTAGGAAATTTGCTTTCGGAATCTAATGTTGGCTTTAGTCGAGCATCGGCAGGAAAGTGGTGATTTTGGGGTGAAAAGTGCCGATTTGGCATTTTTTTGCCCTCATTTTTCTTAGTTCGGCTTGGTTTCCACTGGGAGTGAATGGATCAAAAATACAAGAGAGAATAAAGTTTCTGTGCTCATCTGTAGGGCTTGTGATGTGAAATGACTCAAAACATTTCCTTATTTGCATGTAGTTTTGGACATTAAAGTGAAGAAAGGGTGAAGAGTGCATTGACGTGTGTTCTGACAGGCAAACCCCTGTGAGAACTGTTCTGTGCCCCCTAAGAAACGGATGTTGCTTATGAACTGGGCTAAGACACTCGCCGACACCACCACTATGTTGGGTTGAAACGATCTCTGCAACATAGATTATGCATACCACAACGAAATTTATAAAAAAATAATCTTTTGTTAAAATCAAGCCTCGATCGGTACATTTCTAGCCCAAATCATTGTTTGTTTGAAGAATGACTAGAATTAAGGAACAGTGCTCAACTGAACAAGCGTTCATGAATACAATAATGGAAGGCCTGATATCGCCCAAGTCGAATAATATTGTTTTGACACCAGGTGTACTGAGA
Source organism: Phoronis australis (assembly GCA_002633005.1). Classification (NCBI taxonomy): domain Eukaryota; kingdom Metazoa; phylum Phoronida; family Phoronidae; genus Phoronis; species Phoronis australis. The sequence continues at coordinate 99,058 of NMRA01000886.1, forward strand.
AAGTCTTGTGCCATCCTCGGGTAAGAGAGGACACAGTTATTCAAAATAGGCCTAATTTTAGCAAGTTACGGCAAAGTTAAGCATAAAAACAATACTCGAAAGTTTGCCACCAAAAATTCATTATCCTTTCATCAATCTGCAGTTGAAGCGGGACTGTCCCAGTCCCACAATTAACCAGATACACGAAGGTGTCAACTTAGCGTCTATAAAAATTTCGACTTGTCTAACATTTTTAGGAACCTCAGAGTTCACATCCACACAACATAATTGGAAAATTATAAACAGTTTTGGTAAAAATGTCGGACTCCAAATCATTCGGAAGGGCCAGTTTCCTAAACTTTGAAACGAGAGCAAATTGAGCTTTTTGTGCTTGGGAGACTTGCTTGGCAACGGCTTTGTCAAACTTCCTATTGCAAGTTAAATATTGCCTTGTACCCAAATAGACACAGTCTGGAACAACCCCAAAGACCATTGAGCAACCCCAAATTGGAAACTGCAAGTTCACTGGGTACCAGCGGCCTTTCACTTACCCTCATCCGGTCTGCCTCAAGTACTATACCAAAACATAACATTTTGTGCTGTTTCGAAACGTCGACTGTGTTAGTTACAAGTGATTTCGAACCTTGAGGGGAATTTATTCGTCATTGGATGGGAATTTTCGGGCTCCATGTATCGTGGGTCGTTCGGGTGAAAGTGTCGCGCATAATTACGCTCGTACGACCAAGACTTCGCTTGTTAGCTTGACGAACGTTATCAATATATCTAGTGAGAAATCGGTTTGTCCGTCACGTGACCTCTGAAGCAGTTGTACGCTCGTATTTTCACTCGTATTTTACGTTAGTAATAGGGTTGTAGTTTTTGCTCATAACTTTACATTCGTAATTTTACGATCGTAATTTTTCGCTCATATTTTCCGCATATTATGAAGTGCTCAGGAGGTAAAATCCGAGATGCAATTTACAAGCAGCTGAAAAATATCGAAGACTGACTCAAATTTTTTGCACTAGGCTACCCAAACATTTTAGAGTGGCCCATTTTATTACACATTGTGCCAAAATGTATATCTAGCAGGTTCTCTGACAATGCTTCTTATGTCAGGTCTTTTGTTGCTGCCTACCTTTTCTCCTGCGCAGGTCTGTTGTTGCAGTCTGCGGCCAAAAGGTATGTAGTTCCATTATTTTTGGAAATTCTAGTAATTAGTGCTTGGTACTTTTTATCTCAGGTTCCATTGTGAATTTTCTATTCTAGTTTTAATTATACCTTTATTAATCATAGATATTTTCTTGCACAATCTACCGTTGTTATTGCCCGGGTTACGCTTCCTCGGATGGCCCACGCCAGTACTCCCATGTCATTATGGCGTTTTTTCCATGCCCATCTTGCCGAGTCTTATTTAGTTCTTCAAATTACGTCATAATAAATGACATTATCCGCAATCCTCATCTCGTTTTACTCTGCAACATAGCTCGTGGTGTACCCCGGGCAAAATAGATTACGATAAATTTGATTTGTTAAAATTGCTTAGGCCACGTTTCATTCTCTTATTCTTATCAGTGAGTGCAGATGACGTATGGCATTGCAAAGGGCATAGGTTCAAAACGGTTTACGGGCTGTAATGTAGAATTTCTAAATGTTGGTGGTAATTCACTCATTCTTTATACAAGACATTTGAATAACAAACCATTTGCACAACAAAAACAATATCAACTGCGTATTTGGAGGTATCGTGGACTGGTACTTTAATCTAACGACTACTTGCTAAAATAAGGAGCCTATATCTTCCACAGAGCTCAATTTCACAGTGTGTATATATAACGATTTCGCTTGTAAAACACGAGTCCAGTTTTGGTCGTAATAACGAGAGTAATGAAGCGCGACGCTTTCACCCGAACGGTCCACGATATTCATGAGGGTAATTTAGCGTGATTTTTAATATTTTTCACAAGGGAATGGGACTGACATTCGAGGGATTGTGGACCTTGATCCCCTGATGGTTTAAGACCATTTTCAATGTATCACAGGCACAGAAACTTTCCAAGCATTTCAGACTCGTGCTCAACTGATCTAGTACACTTTGTGCCAGATCCCGTAGCACTGCGGAAAGGCACATTAAACTGTCACCCATCTAACATTTCATTCACATTTGAACGACATTTTTAGTCCAGTAACTCGCACTACAAGTTCAGTTATTCTGTGATTAGCTAATTTTTCTAAAACCGTGTTCTGTCGCGGTAAGACAAAAAGTTCCTAATCGTGGATTTCCGTTGAACCGGAACACTGAATACCATAGCTTTAAGTCTGTCTCTCAAAAATTTTGGGACGCGAAATTAGAAAAAAAGTGGTGAATAGAAGCAAAAATAAACGCTTTAATTATCATGTTTGTAAATGGTCACATGGCAACGTGTTTGATGCCAGGTTGGATACGGAGAAAAGAGCAACGTAAATGCGCCCAAGACAACTAAAACAAAGTTCTGCAAATATCTGTTATAACTTCGTCCGAACGTCTCAAGTGCTGCTGCTAGAGTCGAACATGGAAGAACAATTGTAAAAGTATTGATGTTGAGCAGAGTAATTATTAAAAGTACTGGTTTAGAGTTCTCGAATCACCGAGTCAGTAGACATGTATTGGTGTACAGTGTGAAATGGCTGAATTTAAACCTTGTTGGGTATTAAATATGAAGACAATTCTATTCGAACACGGTTTTGGAATAGTCTGGTATATGGGTGTATGATTTTATTAAGGAATTTTAAATGCTTAAAAGCAACGATGTATTGACATTGAACGTGCAACACTGGGATGATAAAATTTCCTCACAGTCGTTACATGCGCGCACCCAGGGGAGGGGGTCTCAAACGTGCGAAGTCTGCAAAAAGGTCAGCCACAGAGAAACTAAAACTCCTAAAAAAGTAGAAAACGAGACAAAAGTCCACTAAGTAGGCAGGAATTATAAAAATAAGACGAAAGCACATTTCATAGGTCTGAACGTACCCCGTGAATCTTGGTAAAAGGCCCACATTCTCAAAAACTCGCGCCCCCCATTTTGTAAGCTGGGTGCGCGCAACTAATTTCTCGTCCCCAGCTTATACAAGCCATTTCGATAGTGTTTTCTTCAGATCCGCTTTGGTTAGACTTAAATGTTGCGGCCATTCTTTTCTGAGTGTTAACTGAGGGAGACACACGGGTCTCGCCATTAACGACAGAATATCCCCGTGCTGCAGTATGAACTACACAGAAACAGAACACCATTTTTGTTTAGAATGCCCTTGTATGATGAAGCTAGAAACAGGTACATGTACATTGGTAATACATCAACAAGTATTGTCATGTTTAAAGTACTCTTACAGAGAGAAGACGCGAGAACACCAAGACAAGTAGTCAAGTTTATTTTACCAGCAGAAACTCAAAGATGCAAATCAGTTGTTAATTTGCAATGTGGGCCGGAGGCCTATTTACTCTAATTCAAATATCGTACAATATAAACCTTCCTTACAACAAGCATCGAGTGAGTCGAATGAAGAAAAAGATTTCCCTCAACGAGAATTAACTTTATTCTAAATAACATCGCTTCAGTACAATTTTCTACAAAATTACAAAATCAAAATACGAATCTAAACCATACGCTACAAATAATCGAAAAATAGCACCTTATCAACCATCTACTAAAAATATAGCATTTACAGTTCAAAGTATCAGCCTATTATCAAAGCATGTCCTTTCTGGAATCAAGTGTACACTGCTTAACGCATGCGCGCAACCAGCCTAAAAAATGGGGGCTCGATTTTTGGGGGATATGCACCTTTTACATAAAAAAAGCTGTGAATTGTGCGTTCGCCGAATTTTGGTAGTTGAGGGATTTTTGTCTCGTTATCTCGGACTTTCCGTTTCTCTGATGCTTACCTTGTTGCCCAATTCGTCAAACGGGGGGGTCGAACGAGACCCCGCGGAGCCTCCCACCCCTGGGTACGCACATGTAATGTAACAAAAATCGGGGGTGATTGTTGGTGTAATGACTGCAGTTCAAGAAGAAAGTTATTTTACAGGGCTGAGTTGCGCAAAACTTCAAAAGCAGAAGGCTGCACAAATTTGATTACTGCAAGAAGTCCAGAGCTTAGTTCATAAATAACATTGCCACGCGTTATGCGACCTCAACGTACAACTTTTATTCAACCGGCGCCCAGGGCGGCCAAACTTTAATACCCGAACATTTTAGACTGGACTCAGAATCGAAAATTAATCAATCACTCAACAAATTTGTAAACTTACTCCAAGTGTTGCATTCAATTTTAGAGCCGAGTTTTAAAGTACGCATACTAGACTCCGGTACAGGATTTTATCATGAACAATGGGAGCTAGAAATACACAAGGTCGGGCTAGTAAACAAGGTCCCGCATGCATCCGAGCAGTCACGTGGGACTGTAGGTCCTCTACGCTGGGGAACAGTTTTCAGTTCTCAATATAGTCAGGTAACAAAAAGGGAACCCATTGTTGCTTAGCACCACCAAGTGAATATCTAGCACACATTATCATTGAATGAAACAGTGTCACCTGCATATCCTCTCCCATAACGAAGTTAACGAATAACAATTGTAGACCAATAAAGAAAGGATAACTATTGCCTCACGGCTCTCAGAAAACAGGTAAGGTCTCTATACTCCGCCCAATCGAAGAACGAGTGGGAAACAAACATGCCTTAAAAGATTAAGCATTCCTTAAGCTGCTTTTGTTTTACATTTTCCATAAGATATTACGTAGGTAATAAAGGAGAAATGGCTAGTTCCGACATGCGAGGCAAACTCATTCGAACACTCCAATGCATCAGCACATCTTAAATACCACTGTGCACCATCTGTGTTCCAAAAACATTCAATCCTTTGAAAAGCAAAGTTTTTTCGATGAGCTTGGGACAGAACTTACAAAGCAGATCAAAGATTTACAGGAGAACAAGCGAAGACAAGTGCTTGCTAGGTATAAAAGCACGTATATAGGTCAACGCGAGCAGCGGAATATGTGGCCCGAAATATGCATCCGAATATGATCTTATTACAAGTCCAGGTTCCGACTATATAAGCTCCGCGTGAAATACGCCCACCTTCTTAACGTTTCGCAACTCTGTGCTTCCCTTAAGTCGCTTCTGCTATCTCACATGAATAGCGCCAGCAATCATATAGGGCCTATGTGGACCCAACCCAACAATGGAAATGGCAGCACGCATGAATTAAAGGAACCAGCATCGGGTCATTGTTAGATGGGATACAGTGGCGGATTTAGAGGGGGGGGGGGC